>QZGG01000574.1:0-123034 GCA_006409495.1 Sedum album
TGAGTTCTTTACAAGCTGTATAAGGAAACGGAGGTCAAACTTAATATCAAGATTGTAATCAGACTTGTGTTTTTGTTTGTGTAATGTAAGATATCTGATCAATTTTTTTCAACTCTCTATTTTTTTATGGGTGGTTTAGGGGAAATCAAGTATTTTATGGGTGGTTTGGGGAATTAACCCATTTAATTAATGAGTTTCATAGTCTATTATTTTAGGGTTAATTACAAATGACCACCTGCATAATAGGTCATATTCCACGCCACCACCCTTATATTGTAATATTAAATTCGACCACCCGTATAACATTTGACGTTCCCAAATAACCACTTATCAATGTTCCGTCAAATTTTCCATTAAATTTATTAAATTTTTAATATAATAATAGTATTTTTATTACAATACACCACCTCTATAATAAATATGTGTCCACTTCACCACCTTTGTAATCAATTTGGTTTCCATTTAACCACCTCTCTGTTAACTGAGGTGGTTCTTTGGAAACGTTAGTAATTATATAGGTGGTCGAATGTAATATTACAATATATAGGTGGTGGCGTGGAATATTGCCTATTATGTAGGGGGTCATCTGGAATTAACCCGTTATTTTAACCCCTTGCATCGGGTACAATGCTACAATCAAACCTGCTTCAATCATTTCGTCACTTATAATCAACAACGAGCAATTCCTAATGATGTTTGCTATATTTGTGCAAAGTAGTTGTTTTGATTAGTTAGATATAGTGATGGTAGCAAGCTGGATTTGGAGATGCAATACAAGATGCTACATGTATTGAATATGTGTTAAAGACATTATCGAAAGGTGTATATTCTCTAAAATTGACAAATTTGAGAATTTGAAGTAGTTGCATATAGGCATCGACATTAAGCCTAAGGCTTTCAAAAGTCTTAGTCTGGTTAGGAGCCCGATAAACAATAGCCCAGCCCTGATGAAAGCCCACGTGAAGCCCAGCCCAAAGTTTCTTAAGCAAGGCTCAGGCTTCAATTCATCTCTTTTGGCCCATTCCGAACCATTAAAAATCCTAGTATTCTCACTTCTGTTCTAAATTATCGCCGCCCAAGCCTGCAATATGTTCCTTTTGTCATTCCAAGACATCCAATTCTAGTCGATCTCTCCCCACTTAGCCTTGAGCTTCCGTTCTACTGGTATGTCTTTCATTTCGTTTATGTCATTTCTCTTCGCCAAAAGTTGTGATTTACTTACTGCATACTTAGATTTATTCGTTATAGTCTTGAGTTTCTCATAGTTTGTTTTACTTAGTCGTCTTCAAGCTCTTGTCAAAATCAAATTTGTAGAGCATACTTAATTTGCACGTAAATTTAATCCGTCTTCCAGTCTCAAATTTGTTGGTTATTTAATCATTATTTATTATTCACAATTTTATTCAACTTGTCTGTCACTTTTCCAGGTTAAAGAAGAAGTGGAACATTTGATCTACCCAAACTGAGCATACAAAATTTTTGGACAAATTTAAGATATTTTCACAGTGTTATTTTGGTTAATGGTTATAAATAATTTAAAAATCCTTTTGTTTTTTTGTATGCGGATGCATACTATTGTAATTTTTTTACAGAATGTGAAATCGTTTGTAAAGAGAATAAATTTTTTACTGCCCGGCCCGGCTTGCTAAGCCTTATGGCCCTTATCCTAAGTGGGCTCTTGGTGCCTAGCTCGAAATACTGAAATAGCCTCTACAAATAATCATAAGGCTGGGCTTAGGCCAGCCCGGCCCATTGTCAATGCCTAATTGCATATCCATAAAAATTCTGGAGACTTGGAGGGATAATGACTCAAATTTCTCCGAATATCTTTTAGAAACGCAATACCATAATTTGAAAATAACATAAATAATGAATATTTGAATACAAATTTTTGTTGGAGGTTTTTTGGAATTGACGACACTCTATACTAAACTGGAACATGCTTGGAAAATTGAAGCCCTCAGTCATAATAAACTCACTGAGGGGATAATAGAGGCTGATGTGACAATTTATAAAGAGGGATATCTACACTGAGGGGAGCTCAGTGCGCATACAGACATTTCGTAGTGGAAGGGTTTGAAAAGGAAGTCTTGCAAGTTTGTATTTTATTTTTCGATCGTTACTAGTGGATTGTTGCTTGTTGGAGTTGAGATGAGTCACCTACACATACAGACACGTTGTCCCAAAATAGGTTAACGAATATCTGTGTTACTGCATTTATTGTGTTTTCATTCATTCAAAACAGTCGAAACATTAATAACGCGTTTTCTCAAAAGAGTTCATAACAACAGGCGAAATAAATTATCACTACTACAAAAAAGTATTTTAACAGCGCTTAACAAAGCATTGTTGTATCGACTGCTGTTAAAAGTCACAAACATTTAACAGCGCTTTTCCTAAATAAGCGCTATTAAGAGCCAAACATTTAATAGCCCTTTTCTAAAATAAGCGCTGTTAAAAGTCATACATTTAACAAAACTTTTCCAGAATTTGTGTTTTTGTTAAAAGTCATATATTTAACATCGCTTTACCACTTCGCTGTTTTTTTGAATTGCTATTATGTGTTCTTATTTTTTATAAACATAAAATTTAAAACCACACCATTGACGAAGATTTTTATTTAG
The DNA here is from genome assembly GCA_006409495.1 of Sedum album. Taxonomy (NCBI): domain Eukaryota; kingdom Viridiplantae; phylum Streptophyta; class Magnoliopsida; order Saxifragales; family Crassulaceae; genus Sedum; species Sedum album. The sequence goes on from QZGG01000574.1 coordinate 2,625, forward strand.
ATCAAATTAAAAACAAATACAATTAAATATTTATAATAATATTTCGTACAGGACTTTTAAACTTGATTGGATGGGCTAAATCCTAAACTTTATGATGCCGGCGTCTTTAAACTTCATGGCTAAACCCTAAACTTCATGGTGTCGGCGTCTTTAAACCTTGACTCATGACCTTCACATCATGTATCAAGCATCCGAAAATAATAGGTAAAATAAAATATTAAAAATTTAAATTCAAATTAAATTTGAATGAAATAAGTTAGAGTTGGAAGATTACTGGGGGTGGGAGGTTGTGGAGAAGAGTAGAAACGGTTGTTAGTTATTATGAATCTAAAATTATATAGGAGGATTGTTGGATTGAATAAGAACAACGGTTGAGATATTAATCTGTGTGCATCGAATTTAACCAATCATGTCCGGGAAGACTTACAACAGCGCTTTAAATATAAAAGCGCTGTAAAAAAATTAATTTTTAACAATGTTTAAAACGCTGTTAAAAAATAAATTTAATAATAAATATTAACATATAACAGCATTTTTATAAAGGCACTGTAAAATATTATTATTTAATAGCGTTTTTTTATCTAAGCGCTATAATAATTGAAAATTTGATTTTACCCCAATCCTATTTTGAATCTCATCATTTGGACAACGTATGATAAAGTTATGTCCATCGCAAATATTTATTTTTCAAAACTTCAAATGGGCATAACTTTGTCATACGATGTCCGAATAAACCGATTAAAAAAGGGGTTTGGGGTAGAATTAAATTTTCAATCATTTAACCAGCGCTTATATAAAAAAAGCTGTTAAGTTTTCAATCATAAAAGCGCTGTTATATATATTATTTTTAAAAAAATTATTTTTAACAGTGCTTTTACAATTAACCGCTGTTAAAAAGTTAATATTCTACAGCACTTTTTGTAAAAAGTGCTTTTGTATCATCTACTCACAACATCGCTTAAATAAATAACTGCTGTTATATGTTTTTAACAGCATTTTTTCGAAAACGCTGTTGAAAGTGGGTTTACAACAACGCTATGTATAAATTATATAACAGCGCTTAATATTAGGCACTGTTAAATAATCAAATTGTACTAGTGTATAAAACACACACTAAAACTATAAGTGGTATCAGAGCAGACATAAACACATGGTGAGATCAAAGGAAACACAAGAGAGTGGAAGAAACATTGAAGACCTTCCAATTTCAAAGAGGGAGAGTGTGGCTACTAGAAATCAAAGATGAAAGCCTACATCAGATCAATGAACGAGTATGCATGGAAAGATATAGTTCAAGGATGGACTGCATCAACTCGAGTTATAGTAGATACTAGAGTGATCGTATTTAAGGAGTATTGACGAAACGTGTTATGAGATCCGGACTAGTGAGAAGGCCACTGTCAAGTACTTTCACAATTTTGGAACAACTTACTACATTTTGGATGATAGGGAGTATACACAAAAATTGGATGACAAGACTAATGAAGGCATGTCCCTACGATATACCCATAACGGTCGTGCTTATAGAGTCTACAACAAAAGAACAAGAACAATCATGAAGTGTCAAATGTTGTAGTAATTAATGATGGAGAGTCAATTGAAATAGATATTGCAAATGGATGGGTATCACAGATTGGTGAGAAAGATGGTGAGAATACAACATAAAATGATGTGGATGAAGCAGACGGATAAAAACCAGTTGGAGAGAACATGCTAAGGAAAGTTCAAATGAAGAAGAGCGTACCGAGATCAATCCTTTACAACATGTTCAGCAGCATCACTCATTGACAAATGTCATTGGGAGTCCCAACGGAAGCATGGTTACTCGAGGGCTTAAGAAGAGTTATAGAGAGATGGTTTGATTTGCATGTTTTTTACCCACCATTGAGCCTAAACTTGTACAAGACGCCTTGGCATATGTGTAACGACCCGACCGGATCAGCCGATCCGAGCCGCTACAAGCCTAGCCTGTCCGAAACACATGCCACCCAAGCCTCCTAGGTCACCACAACCTAGGACCTTTATCTTAAAACCATGGTACTTAGGTGACATGAGACTCGGCAGGTTAGCTTATCTAGCTAACTATTATTCTCATCCTGGTCGATGTGGAATGTTACATATGAGTAAGGGTTCGTAGCTATACAGGAAGAACTTGAAGATTCACAAATGAATGATGTATTGAAATTCGTTCCACGATCATCTAATGTGAACGTGATTGGAACAAAATGGATGTTCATAAACAAGACAAATGAAAATAGAAACATCATCGGAAGTAAAGCAAGGCTAGTTGCACAAAGTTATTCACAGATTTATGGAGTCGACTTTAAAGAATCCTTCGTACCAGTAGCTCGGTTGCAAACAGTTAGAATCCTGACGACCCTACTTGCTACTTTGATTTCAAACTACATCAAAGGGATGTTAAATGTGAGTTTCTTAATGAAGTGTTACAAGAAGAGGTGTATGTAGCACAATCTAAAAGGTTTTGTGGACCCGCATCATCCAGATTATGTATACCGCATAAAGAAAGCTTTGTATGGTCTAAAACAGGCGCCCAAAGTCTGGTATGAGTAACTAACAAAGTTTCTCTTTAAAAAAGGCCATGTGCGAAGGGGTACGGACACACAGTTATTCATCAAACGGATTAGCTCAAATTCTATAGTTGCTCAAATATATGTCGATGACATAATATTTGGATCTATATCGAAGGAGAATGGTCGAGTAGTTTGTGGAACAAATGCAAAAAGAGTTCTAGAGAGCCTTATGGGGGAACCAAAATACTTTTCGGGCTTTTAGGTAACTCAAAAGAAAGATGGCATCTTCATTTCGTAGAACAAATGTGCAAAGAATTTGGTGAAGAAGTTTGGAATGGAGATTGTTAGCCACAAGTGTACTAGAGCATATTCTAGTGCAAGTGCTGACCAAAAGCTTGTATAGAAAAATGATTGGGAGTTTTCTATACTTAACCGCCTGAAGACCATACATTCTCTATAGAGTAGGAGTATGTGCTCGTTACCAAGCCAATCCCAAGGAAAGTCAAGTATCTTAAGTGATGATAATTATAAGATATGTTGCAGGAACTGCTGAACTTGGTCTCTAGTATACAAAAGACACAACCATCGCCATTGTGGGTTACTGTGATGCAAATTGGGTACGTAATGCTAATAATAGAAAAGAGCACTTCTGGAGGTAACGTGGGGGACGATACCCCAGCTGCACCAATCAACAAACGCAATGGCCACCGTGTGCGCCAGAAGGACATTACAAAAGATTTCTTTTACCTCAAAATAGAGAAAGTTGCCAGAAACTCCATACCGTTGGCCTCCGCCAATCTCGCCGCCACCATCTTGATCAGTTGATCAGCTCTCGCTCCAAAACCTCCTAAAGACTCCATGATGAAAGATAAAAAATTAAATATTAATATATAACATCATTTTTATATAAAAGCACTGTTAAAGTTTGGATCAAGGAGGACAAATACTTATTGTAAGACGGGAGGACATAATCGATTAATCTAACGATTGAGATTACAGTTGGTTTTTAATTAAATAGGAGGTTGGATTTACAAAAAACACGAGGCGGTTGGATTTGACGGTTATTTTACGTTAAATCTCAACTGTTAGATTATAATTAATGAACGATCAAGATTGTGTCCTACCGTCTTACGAAAAGTTAATCATCCTCCTAAAACTTTACCCTATGCAGAATGGTTTCAATTTCGATAGTCCCATTTAATTAGTCAATGTTTTGAGTTGCACAGAAAGTATTTTTGTGTTGGATTATTGATGCCATTATAAATATTTGATAGGTTGATATTTATTGACTTGTATGTTTTTTACAAATATGGTTGAATGGGCCCAAAAACCTTTTGATTGTTGACTCTATTTATGCTCAACAATTCTGATCTTGATATGGGCTGAATGACTGAATGAGCTAAGTTGTCAATTAAGCACATAAATAATTTAAGTGTCAAGTATGTTGACTCTACTTCAAAATATATTTACTTACTATAAGAAGTCTGCAATTTCTTGGATTAACTGAGTGAAGTTGTTTCAAATTTTCTTGTACATACTTTGTTTCTCTGACTGATCTGCTAATCAATTTTTTCTTCATTTCTTTCAGGGTTATTGTGTATTCTTCTTCATTTCTTTCAGGGTTAGTGTGTATTCTTCTTCGTTTTGATTTGAACTTGTCATTTTGATTCTATATTCTATAACTTATTTTCTGTTAACAATGGTGATAGAACACATGTCGATACTGGATTTCAAATTTTCATTGATTCAACAGTTCTTGCAGTTGAAGGATTCTCTAAAAATATTGAAATATTTAGTTTTTGTGGAATTAGAAACTATTATCAATCTGATATGATTCAATTTGCATGTTATTTAAGTAGATAATTATTAATATAGTATTAATATATGGTGATTATATTATTATTTCTATTATTTCTAAAACTTCAATATTAATTGAAAATATCTTGAATGATTTTATGTTATAAATATAATTAATGAACGTAAAGGGTTAAGTTCTAGGAGAACATTATATATTTATGAGACAGAAAGACAAAATCTCAACTATTGATTTAAATAATCTGACGAGCACTCGCAGCGTAGTCAACTATGATCTGTCTCATAACACCTGGTGATTTGTTGAACGTAGCACCTCCGGTCCCTACATCCAAAAGCATAATGTCTAGTTGTTCCATCCCTTCTAGCAGTTAAGTGACATCCCTTCTAGCAATTAAGTGACATCCAAAAGATGAAACGTGAAGTGAGAAGTGAGAAGCCATTGATATGATATCTAGTAGAAACTGGTAGATTGCATAAATTATACTGACATTTCGTGTCCAGCCATTATATGTTGAGCAGTACCCAATCTCATCATCCACTTCTGGTAGAGTGTGCTGTTAGAATTGAAGAGGGCGTTAAATGAACAACACAATTCACAGTTTTAGCATCCTCGGGTGAATGATCAGAATCTATATAAAATGGGGTAAGAGACTCGGTAGCCAACATCTCAGAAACATGAGACTCAGTTGGACATTTGACAAGAATAACTACTGGACCGGGAATTGAAGGGTCCATTACATCACTTGGATTACCTGAAAAAGGGAAAAATGAATTTATGGGCCAAATTCTGAGCTGTTGGATCTTCGAAACGAGGTATTATGGACCAAATTCTGACACCGGGAGCTCAAAACCTGCTATAACTTCGAAATGAGGTATTATGGGCCAAATTCTGACACCGGGAGCTCAAAACCTGCTAAAATGCACCATTAACGTGCACCTTCTTTATAATACCATGCATGCATTATTTCTATACAATCCGATTTTATTCAATTATTTCTATCTGCATGGACCTGATTTCAGGAAATTTAAATAATTTCTGCGCAATCCGGTTTTCCCAAAACCGGATTGTACATAAATAATGCATGCATGGCTTATTGCCACGTGGAGGTCAGAGAACGTGGCACAATCCGAACCCCAAAAACAAACACAACCAACGACCATGATTGGAGTCTCAGAGTCTCACCCAACAATAAAGGTCTCAAAAAAGCTTTCCTCCCGAACTCAAATTCTTAAACTAGTTATGCATAATTTAGAATTTAGATATGCAAAATCAGAATGTATTCCAATGGGATTCTATATATCATATACATGGGCCAATTTACATATCTGGGCCATCTGCATCTTCCTCATCCGTCTCGAATCTAATCTCAATTTCCACTGTCGCACCGACTCAGTATAGCAATGGACGTTGACGGCGGTCGACGCTTGATCCTGTCATTACGAAATCGCTAGTCAATTCACCAGTTTTAAATTCAAGTTGAATCCAATCTCAGGTACATCTCCATCTGGCGCTTTGAATTGGTTAATTTTATAGGATTTAGGGTTTAACATTATTGATGTGAAATGCCCTTATTGTGAAATTTTGTGCTTTTAGGATTTACTGTTTTTATGAATTTTATCTCAAATTGTGGCCATATGCATTGTATAGGTACTTCTTACTTATTAGTGTTTTTTGTTGATAGTTAGGATATGATTATTTTGCTTTTTTGTTACCCTACTTTTTTCGTTATAGCCTTGTTGATTCGTAGGAGATAATGTGTTTTGTTAGTTGGTATTTGGTAAGAGTACAAGTTTCTGAACGATATTGGTATTTCTCGCAGGTTCATTGCCAGAAGTCAAGGTCCATTGCTATATCACAACCAAGCTTAGATGAGTGCAGGTTGAGTAATGATCCATTAATTTATCCTGTCAGTTAGCTAGACAGCTGATAGAGACTCTGATTTTCAACGGCATGTTCCTGTTATTTACTATTGTTGATGCACCATTTGATTTTGTTTTTGATCTCAGTTCTAGTGATAATGAATTTTTTATCGTTCTAGGCGGTGAAGTTGGGTCTTTTTGGTGATTTGTTTGACCTCTATTTCCTTATCCCAGAAATATAATGCTAGATCCCAAAACCATACTTGAAATAATAATATACTACTACTACTGCTACCATTAAGCTAATGCGGTTAAAATTCTGGAGAACTAAAATTTCCAACTTTCATTAATACTGTTATTCAACTGTGCTTGTATCAGGTGGAGCTTTTGGTGGTAATAGAGGAGCGAGACCTGTTCCGCCAGAGAAAGGAGTCTTCCCATTGGATCATAATCACGAATGTGACGTGGTAGTGTATCTACTCTTTCAAAATCAACATCATTTTAGCCTTAATTAGTTCAAAGTTAGTTGTGGCTGCATCATTCTCATTTATAATTCACTCACTCTCAGGAGAAGAAAGAGTACATCGATTGTCTCAAATTAGGTGGTCATAAGTCTGAAAAGTGCAGATTATTCTCAAAAAAGTACCTGGAGTGCCGGATGGCAAAGTAAGTGATTTACCAGCCATCTTACGATATACAATGATGATTGATGATTATCCATCTTCTTCTCTTATAAAAAGATTTGTTTCGGTAACTTAACCAAAACTAGTCATTCTCTTGCATACTCTAGTCTATCCTCGTAGTACTAAGCATCTTTTTGTGGTAGTAAATATATTCCATTTGTCAATGTTCATGTATTATCAGGAACCTAATGGCCAAACAAGACATAGGGGAACTGGGATTTCGTAAGGAACTTGAAGTTGATCATTCTGAGGATGGAAGTATTTCAAATAATAAAAATTGAAGTCATTAATTCTCAAATTTAACAATTGTTGTACACCAGGCTTATGTAAGAACAGATTTTTAAGCAGACAACATCGAACATTGTTGTGAGTTCAATTTTTTATAATCAAGAGTCATGTAAAAACTTAATTGGATATAAATGATATTGTGACAACAGTTATAGACTAAAGGTGTCAAAGTTAAATAGCTGTTACAGTATCCTCAGCTTCTTCTGATTCTTCCTCTATCAGAAACTCATTCCTGAACAATAGTTTCAAGTATGGCAGGATCTTAGGGAGCACTGGCAAATCAGCCATGTTTACACTCATCATGTCGAAAGCAATGCAGGTTTTGTGCATGTGGGCCTCATCAAATACTGGTATTTTAGGATATCGTTGACTGAAATGCGATAGTATAATGCGATAAGCACCGGCAGCATCTCCAACTTCAATAGCCTCTTTTGTTGTACTGTGGTTTCTGGCTATTGCCTCCTCCACCAAGCCATCCTCGAATGTAGCCTGTTATTCATTAAAAAAAAAGTGTAGATATTAAAAAAGGAGATTTTTTAATAACTTAATAATGCATTCAGAAATAAATTACCTCATGTATAAGAACAGTTGCTCCTCTGGCGGCTTCGACCAGTTCTGGACAGGGCCTAGTGTCACCTGAGTAAACTACCTTCCACCCTGGGATCAACTTACCTATGCTGTTTGTTCTGTTAGCAGCCTTTATAACAATACCAAATGCTTGAGGGCAATGAACGACAGGGACACTAATTAAACTTTCTAGACCAGATTCGGCTAGTATTTCTTTCATAGACTTGAGGATAGGAATAACCGCGTTATTATCAGGACTATTGGGTGTTTTCCAATAGCTTTGCATGCGGCTTCCTTTAGAAAACAAAGTGCTGTCAACATTCTGAGTCTGAATCACTTTTGTAGTTTCACTTTTAGCTCCTCCATTTGACTCAACATCTCCTAATAAAGATTTAAGAGACGCTTCAGTTGTATGTCTGCAATCAAGAAACTGCATGTCCAGATCTTCGAGTCTTTGATACGCATCCAAATATCTTTTAAGTTGTCTTGGCCCAATAACTAGTAGGGGTTCATGTGGCACATGTCTAAGTAACTGGCATCGAAGTGCAAGTACTCTTGCAAGGCCAGTATGATGATCAGCGTGAATGTGGGAAATCCATATACACCTTAAACCTCTAATTAAATCATCGGCACCCTGCACACCGTATCTGCAGCGGTAAATGAAAATCTTATCCATAATAAATTTACTAATCATAATTTATTATGGAAGGAATATACATATGAAGCAATGTAAGTACCTTCTTTTTAACTGACCCAGGGTTCCTTCACCACAATCAAGAAGCATAGTCCCCTTAGAAAATAAATTGATAAAAATAGAGGTAACGTTACGGTACTTGGAGGGCTGGGACGACCCGGTTCCTAATAAAACAATTTCCGAGAGTATGTCATCCTTTACTAATCCCTTATCATGCCATAACTCACTTATTTCTCGTGCTGCATCATCGACCTCAGGAATTTCCAAGCGTAACTCTTCAATTATGCGTGAAGGGTTTGTCAAGCTTGGCACACTAGATCTGTCTAATCCGAGTTTGATATAGGACGCAAGTGGAACTGATACAATAACGTGAGAGTATAAGAAAAATATCAAAACTGAAGCGGTAAAAATATTTTAAGTGGTTTTTAGATCATTAATAATTTACAGTAACCATATTATCAGTCGAATTATTCTTAATGTATTCCGTTGTGAAGAATTACCTTCAAAAGATTCTCAGCAGGTTCACTTTTACAATACTTGTTTGCCTGGAAGTCAAGAGATTAATAACACGCCACAAAGGATTAAAGAAAATGGAAATAATATAAATCATTAAGCAAATATTATAGCTTATGTACCTCACAGGGAGTCAGAACGCCAACAGTTGATTCACGGCAAGACCAAAATCCTGGCGCAGGGAAAAAGTAAGGACATATGTGGTTGAGGCGCGCTGCGATTCTTGCACTGGCATTCAAAACTGGAATCTCTACATTCTTCCTGCAAAACGAGAAAAAAAGATGAAACGTGAAGTGAGAAGCCATTGATATGATATCTAGTAGAAACTGGTAGATTGCAGAAATTATACTGACATTTCGTGTCCAACCATTATATGTTGAGCAGTACCCAATCTCATCATCCACTTCTGGTAGAGTGTGCTGTTAGAAATTGAAGAGGGCGTTAAATGAACAACACAATTCACAGTTTTAGCATCCTCGGGTGAATGATCAGAATCTATATAAAATGGGGTAAGAGACTCGGTAGCCAACAGCTCAGAAACATGAGACTCAGTTGGACAGTTGACAAGAATAACTACTGGACCGGGAATTGAAGGGTCCATTACATCACTTGGATGAACCTGAAAAAGGGAAAATGAATTTAATAAATTGTGCACCACTGAGTTGAAACATTTAAGAGATCAGAATTTACCATTATATCCTGATGATCAGATTTCACCGAGTTTCCAAGTTGCAGTTCACGATACTTGGGACCGGGTCTAAGACCCAAAGCAGCAGCCTTTGCTGGGTCGAACTTTCCTTTAATTTCAGAAAGTTCACACACATAAACAACAGAGATATCGCCCGGTTTATGAATTCCATTCAGTTGCTCATGTTGAGGCTCTTCTCTACTACCCGGTTGCAAAAGGAAGGCTGAAATCCTGACAACCTCATCATCAATTAAAACAATAGGATTTGCAGACTTAAGAGAGTCAGGAACTCGGCGACCATCAGAGTGATCTGGTCCAAAACTACGAGTACGGACCATAGCAGCATTTGGTATAAAAGATTTCATTGCATCCACTAAATACTTGAGATCTGATGGACCCCATACATTGACCTATAAAAACTCACATTTAGTTCACAGTTTACATCACTAACGACATTTATTTTTACATACAAGAATAATTGGTTGAACTAGAAACTTACAGACAATCCCTCATGTGTTCATCCATGTGCTCATCATTGTCCATTGGGCAACAGCTCTGCTCTTGTCCTCTAAACCTCTCCAAATACTCAAATAATGATTCATTCAGCTACTGTCTAATGGTGGGTAAATGTCTCCTAACCTGTAGAGCTCTTCCTAGTGGGTAGTATTTTTCTAAGAATATCATTTGTATCTGCTCCCAACTAGTAATACTACCTGAGTTAAGAGACAAAAACCAGAATTTTGCACTATCAGTCAAACTCAAAGGAAAAGCACGTACTTTAAACATGTCCTCTAGAGCTTAATTGGGTTTCACTGTGTGGCATATCCCACTAAACTCTTGCAAATGCCTAGTTGCATTTTCTCCTAACACACCACTAAAATTTGCAGGATATGTGCCACTCAAGTTTTATCTCAAAATTGTCCAACTCTGGTTCATGTCTGTTACACCATTGTTGATTGTTAAGCCTCAGAGCCTTGAAATCTCTATATGTAGCCCTATGAAATTGTGGTTGCTGATATTGTTGGGTCTGATAAGGTTGGTACGATTGGTACTGAGGTGGATACTGGTACAACGGTGGTTAAAAATGTTATTGAGGCATATAGTGCGACTGGTATTAATGCGGTGGATGGTACGACTGTAGCGGTGGATTCTGTGGAGGTAGGTCATGTGCTGGTGGTAATATTAGATTCTCATTCTGTCTCTCTACACCATCATCTAGACGCTCCTGATTCTGCAATCGTTGCATAGTTTCTTCTCCCTCCCTATGTCTGCGATAAAGTTCACGTTCTAATTCTTCAATTCCTAAAGAATTAGGGTTTAAACCCTGCTTAAATAGTGTTGAGTCTCAAACCGGGCTAGGTCGAACCGATCTGTGGATCCCAAAGAATTATGGGTTGCGGACCTATTGAACTATTGAAATTTGTCACCCTTGCGGAAATAATTCTTTACCATCCACGGCTGACATCGGCATGCTACCATCCAACGCAATCCAGCTCATTATTGTCCTATATGAACACCATTTTATACTTGTAATAAATTAGACAAGAGTAATAAATTTCAAAATAGACGAAAAAGATTAATTGAAGTAATAAAAAAGCTTACTTGTTAGAACTCTATGTAGCAATATCAAAAGAAATAACATCACCAGATATAACAGAATCTCTCCTAGCAGTAGCGTCAGCCCAAAATAACCTCGACAGAGTACCATCAAAATCCGAAAAATATTTAAAGGAATAGTCGGTACTAGACGCTTTCCTTTTCAAAAAATGGTTGACAACCATTTGTGCTTCTTCTTAAAATACTTGAAAACAGTTATTGTTGCACCAATATTTGCATATCTGCCAGTAATTTGATCCTTTAAATGAGCGTATGATAACCCTCGAGAGCTTTTAAAAAGTTGGCTGTCAATATCAGAAGCTAACGTGTGGTTGTGATTTTTATCAAAATCATATACACAATAAGTCCCACCTATCGTGAACTTGTCACAAAATCTAGTTTTGCACCCCTCCAAGTCACCTTCCTATTTCCTAGCATCATTATCACTAACATCAAGAGTGTCCAAAACTTTTAAATTTTGATTGTAAATATTGGTCAAAGTTTGTAGCATCTTCAATAAGTTTGAAACATTGGCTATTGTATGGCACATAAGAATCGGGGCAATTCGGTGTAACTGCAGGCTCGTTCCTGGACTAATCATCCAACGGATGAGATTACTAATCATCCAACGGATGAGATTAATCATCCAACCGTTGATTACTAATCATCCAACGGATGAGATTAAAAGTAAAAAACTTCTAAATCCAACCACCCCGTGTTTTTCGCAAAATCCAACCGCCAACTTCAATAAAAACTAACGTTATTATGAACCGTCTGATTAATCAAATCAACATTGAGATTTCGTCCTTCCATCTCACAAATACTTAATGTCCTTCTAGAACTTAACCCATGGTACTATTGTCTATTTTAAATTTTAGCTCACCTGAAATCATATTTTTAAATTTTAGCTCACCTTACAGATATGTAAATTTAAAAATCGGATTAATCAAACAAAAAACTATGATTCATCTTTTTTATAAAATGATTCATGCAACAAAAAACATTTGATGAACAAAAAAAATTATAATTACACTAGTATTTTTGTGCACAAAAATTTGTGCGTATATAAAGTTGGCATATATTATTTATAATTTTAATTAGAGATTTATATAGAATCAAATTAAATATTATTTGATAATTATGATAGTGTAAATATGTGAAAAGGTAAGGGTAGTTTTGGAAGCCAAAATGTGACTTCAAAAAGTAACTGACAATTCAAGGTTTTAGGCTTTATTAATAGTAAGATATCAGATACTTTATGCATTAATGAATAATTGAAAAACATAACTACATTTTGAATGGGCTAATGATAATATTTTAAATGAATCAAAAAAAGTAAGTAGCATGGTTCATATATATTATGGCTCAACAACCGAACACATATTCACTGAACGGATAATTCCTACTTTAATCCGCCATCTGTTAAAATATGATTCATAAATCAACAATAAACAAATAATGAATTATATGATCTCAATTCTTTGTAATTACATACCAAACCTTGGGGTTAAGATCTTGTGAGACAAATAAAATTTGTGAGACGGTAAGACGTGATCCTAAGCGTTGATTTTGATTATTTAACGGTTGATATTAATTTATTTTGTAATTAAAATAGGAGATAAGTGTGCGCTAAACACGGGGAGATTGAGAATATTATCTTCAAATCTCATCTGTTAGATTGATGAAAATAAACGGATGAGATTATTTCCTAATGTCTCACACTTATATGAATGTCTCACATTTATATGAATGTCTCACACTTATAGGAATGTCTCACTTAATCTTGAACGCATATTTCCTACTTTAATACGTCGACCGTCGTCTGCTAAAATATGATTCACGAATCAACAATAAACAAATAATGAACCATATGATCTCAATTATTTATAATTACATACGAATCCCAGTATACAATGAAATGCATACGTTAAACAATTAATCATATGCAAAACATCAATTTAATGAATAAGAGAGAAGAAACTGAACGTACCAATAACGAAACCTCTACCTTCTGATGATTCCGCACCATTCAAGCTCTTGAAACAAGCTAAAGGATTACCAGTCCCTTCCAACAAATCAAAACGGTATTGCTATGGACTTCAAAATTCATTATTTTTGAATCTTTACAGCTCGAAAAACATCAACGTAATTTCAAATTTTTCGCAAACTATAATGATTGATTACAGTCACAAAACCGTATGTCGTTACCGTAGAAGCTAAATAAATGAAGATATCTCTTAAATATATTTTGTTCTTGATTTCCAAATTTACCCTCCTATATTTAAAATCGGAATCGAGAATTATGTGGAGAGAACGTGATTTTCGGAAAAAAATCAAAACCGTCTGATTTTTGGTTTTTTTGTGGACTAATCTACCCTTTTTGAGTTTTTGAAATCAAAATCTCATATTTAATGTTTCAATTAATTATATTTGGACCCCCAAATTAATAGCCGTCCGATCTGAATATTTAACGATTGAGATATGTTTGTATTTTATAACTAAAAGGTGCTTTTCACCTGATCCTTACTATATATATATATATATGTATATATATATATTTCTATTGAAAATATAAAAAATTAAAGTAATACGTTAGAAATGGTGCATGTGTGGTTCATATTTGAATTGACTTGAAAGGGTTAATTTATTTAAATTGAATTTGAAAGGGATAAATTATTTAAATTGAATTTGAAAAGGATAATTTATTTAAATTGTTGTAAAATTATGATTTATTCAGAGCATAATTTTTGTGTTCATTGTGCTTAGGCTTATCAGACCCATCACATTACTCCAAATTATAATGATCCTACTTGGGCTCCAATTACACTTCTGTTAGGTCCGTATTCATGCATGAACGTTTCTTTGAAGCAGAAGGGAGACAATGTGCAAGATGCACTTATTTTTACACACTTATTAAACAAGTGGTGGTCACTGGAATTATAAAATATTATAAAGCTGAGTTGTTACATACTGGAGATCTGAGATCAAGCAATATAGAATTGGAGTCAGAAAATGATTTCTTATTAACTAGCTAGCTGCTAGTTGCTGGAGTTTCAACCTGCATGGTGTTGCCCTTTAATGTATTCTTCTTCTTCCTCTCTTTCTCCAGCATCCTCAGGCCATGTTCACAATCCAGTTGACCCATCCAACTATGCATCTTACAAAATCACAGCTCATACACAATCATGCATGTTTACTATCATGCCAAACATATCAGCAGAGGTGAATGTAAGGAGCAAAGCTATGATTTGTACTTATTTTTTTGAAATTTATAAATGACAGATTGTCAAACATATAAGGGTTGCTCACCTTAGAAACATCATGTGTGCTTTATATTATTGATATCGTATATGAATTGATTAATATTTAAGCATGATCCTAAAGAATATTAACATGTGTTTAAACTTGTAAATCATTAATGTACCTTGGCTTCTTCTTTAGGTCTTTCATTTTCTTTATTAATTATATTATTTTAAATTTTCTATTACAAATACATGAATGGAATGAAAAAATAACATTTTTATTCATTGGTAAACTTAGTCATATAAATAATGATTAATATTTTTATTTCATCAATCCAAGGTTCGTGCAGTCAAACGATTTCGACCATTTCTATGTAATATGGTTTTATTCTATTAATTAAGAAAATTTTATTAATTCATCTGTAAAAATGAGTTAGTTTTGATTATATCTTCAACTATTACAATTAATATCTCCAATCTCCACAAATCTTGCACAAAACTTATTAGACATTAGCTGATTCGGTGGACAAGTGGAACTCCAAACACCAACAAATTCTACTACCATTTACCCTCCATTTGGGAATGGAAAAATGGGTCGAACAGAAACTTTAATTGGGTGTGTTTGATGATATCAAGGAAAATAAAAAAAGCAAAGGAAGCAATGTAAACTTTTCCGTTCAATTTTCCATGAAAAAAAATATATATTTTTAATTTTCTCTTAAAAAAATTACTACTTTTTCCCACACCCAAATGGAAGTTTAGGGCCATCAGGGGTGGTAGCCTGATGGTGGGGAATCTGACAAAGAATTCTCAGGTCAAGGGTTCGAATCCTGGCCTCACCATTTATTCAATCCTCCTTTGTGGGAGGTTGTTGCTTTCCTCCTGCCTCGTGCATGGAGGCTCTTCGCCCCTCCACCCATGCGTGGAGGCTCTTCGCCTATTCCTGTTGTTCTCTTGGAGGGTCGTTCTCCATCTATGCGGAAGAGATATGCATGCTTGATGCTGTCGATTATGGGTTGGATGTCCGTTGCTGTGACCAGAGCTTCAAATGATTAGAATAGATATCATGTATACGATCTCTATGAATTGTGCCCAATGTAACCGCTATCGAAAAAAAAATGGAAGTTTAGGAATTGTGATACGCCGGTAAACCAAAAATATAGTTTATTTTCTATCTGTTAGATGCTCAACCATCAATGAGCTTTGTTAGACTCCCTGATTATAAGGGTGTAGTGATTGAATATTAGACAAAAAAGTGCTCTTTGCCGATAAGTTTTGGCCAAAGGTATTTTAATAAATTTAATAAATTTAACAAATATTCTTGACTGACAAAATCCGAAAACAGAGTTTTAGACATGGAGCAACTTACCAAAAAAACTTTTTGTAAGCACAAGTGCTTACAATATTTCTCAACATCAATTCCCTTGTCATCTGTAGTTCATAATATACTGGGTTAATTGCAGAAAACAATCCTCATAATAGGTGATATTCCACGATATCATCATTATATTGTAATATTCCATCAAACTACATTTATAACAGCTTCTGTTAGCAGTTCAACACCTCTGATAAAGGAGATGTGGTTTGCTAATGTAAGGGATTATAGAGGTGGTGAAGTGAAAAGACATTTATTATATTGAGGTGTATTATACCAAAAAAATTATCATTATATTAAAAAGAATATTTTAACGAAATATTTGACGAAATAATGTTCCGGGTGAATTGCTAACGGAAATGTTTATATAGGTGGTTCAATTGAATATTATAATATAAGTGTGGTGTCGTGGAATATCAGCAAATATGATGATTGTTTTCTAAAATTAACCGTAATAAAGCACACTCCTCTAATATAGATAGTAACCTCTACATGGATAAAAAAAACTAGTGTCAATGATAATCACTGTCTGTATCTCTAAATCGTAATCAAACTCATTTAACTCCGTGACACAGTGCTCAAGGCATCTCACTATTTTTGTCTACATGGATTATTTTTTGTCATTCAACAATCAAGATCCCCGCAGTTTTACAGACTTCTCACTGTTTATGAAGGCGTACACTCTTCTGGATTTCGCTTGTCATCTGGCAAACTCTCGATGTATCATCTTGAGTTTGAGGGGAGAAATTAGAAAATAATTGTTTAGATATATACATGAAAGAATCTTTAGTTTAGGATCTCTTATTTGGTTTCTAGTAATCTTGTTAGTACTAGTGTATTTAGTTGTCTATTAAAATAGGAATTTAGTTCGCTATATCTATGACATTGCATCAGTTGTATAGGTCTGTCATGCCATAAAGATGTAGTCTGTTATGTTCTTTGTATCAAAAAAGTTCTAGCTTTTATTGTCTCTTCATGTCTTCTTCATGCATGCACAGCTTCAACACTAACAACATAATCATAATTGAGATAAGGTGAAACCTAATAGATTTGTATAAATTATAAACAAATCACGATCTTTGATTTTTTGAAACTTCTAATTGTGAAATGTCTTACAAACGATACATTTGTACATAGTACAAAACTTATCAATGTTTGGGTTTAAAACAGTATGTTCATGAATCGTATTTCATTTTATTTTGAATCATTTCAGTTGAAATAGACGTTGCGTTATTCATAAATTTGTTAACTAAGGTTCATGAATCGTACTTCAGTAATATTTGAACGATAAAAGATAAGCGATGCACCTATGACTATATGATTAATTTGTCAAAAGTATGCATGCATGGATGATTGTTATTGTCATTTGAACAACAATCCAATTCAACTACACTGATTATAATTTATAAAAACTAAAATAAACTATATATGGTTCATAAATTATATAAATATGGTTCATTAACCACGCTTCACTAGTTTCTGAACCATACATCGGACAATCAATTCAAATCCTACGATAAAATACGATCATACTACAACTTAGCTGAACACAGTGGGTTGGCACCGAATGAAGATAAATCGGATTCATCCAAGAAGACATGAAAAGTTAAAGGATTATACGATTGACCATTTTGTGAGTTGAGAGTGATGCCATAATTTTATGGATTGATTTTGAATGAAAATATGTTATAAATTATTTAATATATAAGTTTACGAATATAACCCTTTTGCAATTAAAAATAAAATTTTAGCTGTTTCTTTATAACCGGTTGATCAAAATTGATGAATAGCTGAGATTAGTTTATAGTTTTCACAAAGGGAAGAGATCCGGTATAAAGTACTCTTTATTTATAACATATAAACTTTTATAAACCATTGATTAATCGAAATCGATGGTTCTGAATCATTGTAGATATACATTATATTAGTTTCCAATTAAGAAATAGAAATATTATAAAAATTCAGCATGGGCATTTTAGGAACAATTGTTTGAATTAGTTTACAACTAATAAAATCAAGTTATAAATTAGTTTCCAAATAGGGAATTAAATTTTAAATATTTTCAATTGAATGAGTCATATGTATTACTTAAAAATAATTAATGGGTGCTTGATATTTTATTTTTCAATATATGATTCGTGAACCATACAATGAAAATCTCTATGATTCATGAATCATACGAGAAAATCACTATGGTTCATGAACCAAACGAAGAAAAATCTCTATGGTTCATGAACCATACGAGGAAAGATCCCTATGCTTCGTGAACCATATGAGGAAAGATCTCAATGGTTCATGAACAATACGTAGAAAAATTCATTTTGTTCATGAACCAAACATGAAAGATTTTTATTTCATGAACCATAGGTGGAAAATTTATATCGTTCAAGATTCATGACCATAATATGAGAAAAATATGTGAGAGGGTAAATTAAATTATAATATGCGGTCAACTAATATTAATGGGTAATTATGGAAAAGAATTTGATATATTAATTGGAAAATTTAAATTACAGATTTGACCTTAAGGTGATTTTGTATTTATTTTGAAGATATTTTTATAAACCGTCCGATTGAAATTGATTAAAGGTCCAGATTAGTTTATATTTTATAGAAAATCTACCACTTTATACTCGATCCCTTCCCTTTCACAAAACCAATTGTTTTTATTTTATCCCTCTTTTAAAAGTGTACTTTTTCAACAAATGTTAGATACTGAATATTTGAAGACATTAATGTTCGAAATAAGTTAGCTTATGTAAAAGTAAAATTTGCATTTATTGCATCCTAATCCATTTAGTTTTCAGCATATGTGATTAAATTTTTCATTTTCTGTACATTTTTTTAGCCATATTGTTTTCCTCTTTAATATCATTTTAAAATATTTTTACATTTTTGATGTATGCATATTTTCTACATCCTAAATTAACATTTTTTCATTTCAATATTTAAGCGCTTGTGGCAAAAAAATTAGTCAACTTTTTGAAATGATATTTTATGTATAGAAGTGAATTTATATGATTTTAGCAAACGAAATAAATCAAATGAAAAAATCAAAGCGAAGTCTCTACGCGCGCACATTTATGTAATGAATAATTATTAGAATAAAGGAATGAGATCCAGTGCAGATTATAGCTAGAAAAAAATAGGGTTATAGAATAATAAAATAAAAAAAATTAGCTAAAATTTAGATTATTTGTTTTTATCAGAAGGGTTTAAAGGTTTAGATAAGATTTTAAATTAAGATAAAATAATAATTATTATTATATGCTGTAATCTGCTGCACGCTGCACCGAATCCGCTTCCAAGAATATAATCGGTAGCAATAATATAACATCAAAATAATGAAACCCTTGTATTTTATACTTAGTATTTTGCTCCACAGGTTTTTTATGTGCATATATTGTTATATATAAAGCCACAATGTTTATATTCTAGAAGTATATTAAAATCGGATAAAATATGGTATAGTAAATATGAAGTAACATATTACTCCCTCCGTCCCATAATTTATGTCTCATTTGGTTATTTGCACAGTTTTTAAGGAATGAAAGAAAAATAAATAAAATAGATAGTCCATTTATGTGGTGGAAAACTAAAGAAGATATGTCCATTTATGGTAAGATTTAGAAATGGGAAGATAATTTTAGGACACCCAAAAAAGAAATGAGACATTAATAATGGGACGGAGGGAGTAGTATTTTAGGAAAACCGAAATATGGCTTCAAAATGTAACTGATAATTGAGGTAAAGTATTTTATCCGAAACGGAAGGACATCATTTCAATAGTTGATTTCAATCCATCAAACGGTTTATTTGATAACTGTCAATCCCCAAACGCCCCGTATTTTTTGCAAATTCATTTAAAGTAAAATTAAAAATCAATTTAATTTCAATCGCTATATTACTCACAACCAACATTAAATTATAATTAGTTGTTACAATGATGATTTTCTTCAAAACATTGTATTATTATAGTGATATTATATAATTGACACTTTTATTTATGGGGTAAAGTTTAGGAGAAATAAAGAGTTTAGGTGAGATGGAAGGACTTAATATCAACCGTTGGATTATACTAATCTGTGTTTGAGATTAAAGTTGGTTTAACGGTAATTCTTTTGAATCAAATCTCATCCGTTGAATTATTAGTATTCAACGGTTGAAATCTATCTCAGTTTCTCACATTTATTTATCCATCCTCATAAAACCTTACTTTTTATTTATAATATCGATATAATAGAGATTCGAAAGATGGTGCGATTCGGAAACAAAGAGAAACTAAGGCTCCGTTTGGATGCGTGGGAAAAGTGATGGAAAGAAAGTTTAAGGGAAAGTGATTTTCTCATGGAAAATTGAGTGAAAAAGTTAACATTGATTTTTTTGTATTTTTTCATCTTCCATGAAACAACCAAACACACACTCATGGATTCCTTTAAATTTTCCATCAAAATTTTCTTTCCACCCATTTTTCCATGCAACCAAACGGGGCGTAAAGCGGGCAAAATTACAAAGAATAGCAGGCCCGGGCGAAGCGAAGGTGCTTAAAAATTGAAGCAGAAGGAAACGACGACTACACCAGCAAATAAGCTAAAGCAAGCAGTCCCACCATTTTAGTAAGAAGAATCACAGAAGCCAAAAACGCCGCCAAACCTCCGATCAAATTGTTTCTTTCATTTGAAGAATTGCAACATTATATATATCCGCCAAATTCATCCACACCCAAATCAGGTGCCGATTGCTCCCTCCAATTTGCGGTTTATCTCGTAGATTTGGGTTCAATCTGCTTATTTAAGTTCATTTTGGAGGGAGTTGAGACTTTTTGTATTGCTGAATTGCTGTGGTTTTTAATCGTTGACTTTTAGTATTATCTCGCTTAACCCGGCACGGCAAGTTTCTTATTTATGCAATGTTGTTAATAGGAAAAGCTCCAGAAGCATATCTGATTTGTTAGTTGGTTACATGTATGATTTACTCGCTTTTCGCTTTTATATATATATATAGATTTTGCTCTGGATCTGCATTGTTCCCTTATTGCTAACAAAGTCAAATCTTCATTTTATAGTTCCTGAATCCAAGATCACTGAATATATTGACTACTTTCGTAGTCCTTGGCCGGATCGGTGGATTCTTGGGGGCAAAGGTTTCGTTTAAGGTCGAGCCTGAGGCGTTCGTTTAATGAAGACATACAAAGGGTGGCGTTTAGGCGCGGGGGATGTCTATTTCTTGTCTGGATCTTATCACCGATCTTCATCTAGAAGACCGGTGTCGATAACTTTGTTAGTTTCTTTGGTCAGTGTCAGTTTGTTTTTGCTTTTAACGTACATTTATCCGCACCAGAGATCTGCTGCATGCTATATCATCTCTTCTAGAGGTTGTGAAGCTATATCAGATTGGTTACCTCCTCGTAAAAATGAATTATCTGATGAAGCGATAGCGTCCCGTGTTGTCTTCCGTGATATCCTGAAAATGCCTGCTCCAAAACTCAAGACTCCCAAGATTGCCTTTATGTTCCTTTCTACTGGTTCATTGCCTTTTGAGAGACTGTGGGATGTGTTCTTTCGGGTAAGGAACTTGTTCCTTCTGTTCATTGTAGATCTTTTAACTTTGTCCTACATAAGTTACTATTTACGACTCTCCGTTATCAACTTTTGTAAGTTGTGGAGTTGTAAACTTATGTAACTCCTCTAACAGTATGCAATCTGGTGGATTTTTGCAGGGGCATGAGGGCAAGTTTACTGTTTATGTCCATGCATCCAGCGAGAAACCTGTACATACCAGTCGTTACTTCGTCAATCGTGATATACGCAGCGACAAAGTGCGTGTGTACTGTCAGAATAATTTACTCAACGGATGCGTGCTCGTCAATCTGATTAAAGTTTATTAAAACTGTTCTGTGTTCATGTATATAGGTTGTGTGGGGCAAAATTTCTATGGTTGATGCTGAGAAGAGGCTCTTAGCAAATGCTCTTGATGATTATGATAATCAGCACTTTGTGCTACTTTCTGATAGGCAAGCCCTTTTCCAACATCATTTTCATTATATTGAAATCTGAAGCTATGACAAAGTCATTAACAGTTAACTTATATTGGCTTTGCTTCTTGCAGTTGTATCCCGTTGCATGATTTTGATTACATTTACAACTATTTGTTGTATTCAAATGTCAGCTACGTCGATTGGTAAGCTCTTGACTCTTGCAGTGTCGGATTAGCCTACGTATATATTTACTGAATTCAAATATTCAGAACAGTTCAGTGTCATAATTTTAACATTTCTCTGCATTCTGTGGTACAGCTTTGAAGATCCCGGCCCTCATGGAAATGGCAGGTATTCAGACCATATGCTGCCTGAGGTTGCCCTAAAAGATTTCAGAAAGGCTGCACAGGTTTGATTTAAATTTTCAGTGTTAGACTGGTCAATCTTGTTAGTTGATCTTTGCAATAACTCACTCCCCTTGCTGTCTAGAGTTGTGAATTTGCAACTGGTTTGAAGCCAATTACAATTTCATATCTTGTTTATTTGATAAATGCAGTGGTTTTCAATAAAGAGACAACATGCTTTGGTGATTATGGCTGACTATCTTTACTATGCCAAATTCCGAGATTTCTGCCAGGTAACATTCGTGACACAACATTGGTCATTTTGTGAACCTTGGGATTTTTAAAATATTTTGCGAAGTAATGATTTCAGGGCTGAAACAGAACATTTTCTTCACTTTGTGCAGCCAGGTTTGGATGGTAAAAATTGCTATGCTGATGAACATTATCTCCCAACCTTTTTCCATGTAAGCATAATTCTCCGACTATCCCTATTTTCATCTTCTTTCAGGCATGTCTTCTATTCATCTAAACCGAGGTGCACCGTGTTTGTAGATGATCGACCCTACTGGAATTGCTAACTGGTCAGTTACTCATGTTGACTGGTCTGAGGCAAAATGGCATCCAAAATCTTACAGAGCTGAAGATGTAACTGTTGAGCTCCTGAAGAACATAACTGTAAGTTATCTAATTATATAATCTGCAAGAAAACAGCAACACTCATTCAGTTATTAGACTTCAAATATTTATCTCAATTTGAAACTGAGTATTTATTGCAGTCAATTGACGTCAGTGTGCATGTTACGAGTGATGAAAAGGTATGAGATCAGTTCATCATTGTTTGCGTGCACTTCACGATGATCAAACACTAGTAATTGTCCTGATAAACTTGTATCTGTCCCATATTTGTTTGCAGAAAGAATTGCAAATAAGGCCTTGCTTATGGAATGGATTCAAAAGACCGTGCTACTTATTTGCAAGAAAGTTTTTACCAGAAACCCTTGATAACCTGTTGCAGATTTTCTCCAACTATACAGGCGTATAAGTTTGGTACTACATACATAAAGATGACTCTATTCAAAATTCTTTGGTCAGTTCGGTCGCACCTTTCGACCTGCACTTCCCCAAGTGATGGTTATCAAATGATTGATTAACATTTGCTCCGCTGGACTTGTAGTTTTTCACTCTGAGTATAGATATGATAGGCAAGCCAGTGCATAATGTTATACATGCTTTGTAAAGTCAAAAGTGGTTCTTCTACCGATAGTTCTTATTTGGAACAGAAGCTTACCTTTGGAAAAAATACATTTTTGATGAAACTCAGGCTCAAAAGTCAAACTATCCGTTCGGAGTCATGCCAAAGTATGGATGGCTTCTGATTAAATTTAAGAGTATTTAAATTATTTGGCAAATGTGTCAGACCAAGTTGTTCATATTTCAATGTTTGTTTATAATATTCGAGTTTATTTCACTAAAATGTGAGTTTTATCGTTCAAGCACAAATTCAACGTCATTTTAAAGTAAAGTGGACAAACTTAAGGGGACACCCAAAATAGAAAGTGGACAAACATTATGGGACGGAGGGAGTATTAATTTATGCACTTTGCATAAACCATTCACAAGGACGACTTGATTTTTGGCTCGGTGTGGTGCACCAGATTTGGATTCTATTTATCCTACTGCAATCAAGATACGTAACAACTAGTGGCTGATCCAAAACTCTAGAAAAGGGGTCATGATTCAGAATTCTTGAAAAGGAGGTTGAGAATTTTTTTAAACTAATTCGTTAGGACTTGGTTTCGGTACGAACTAATAAATATTAACATCAGAAAAATATTTTAAAAGGTAAAAATTGTTCATTTTGAACTTAAACTCGTAAAATAAAGTAAATAAAGCTTGTGCCTAGTTGATACTCGACCGATTTACATCTTTATCTAGGGACATTATACTCAAATAACTATCTAATCTGATTACTTTCGCCACTATTCAATGCTAAATTTAATTTTCATTTTTTTTTCAGCAAAATAATAGAATTTTACATAAAGGATTTATCGGGACGAATGGGGTCCCTTTGGATCCGCCTCCAATGCAAGTTACGAGTATCTGAAAATGATAATAAACACGAAATGGTAGTATACAATAACTAATAAGAATAATTTTACTAGGCCACAATAAGTACATGGAAAATTTAACATATCCCAATTCCGAAATTCTATTGTCCAATCGATAATCAGTATGATGCAAGTCTTTTGAGTCCTCTCTTAGATAGTATTTTAATTTTTAGAATTGTTTCCTATTAGGGTTTTCTTTTCTCAATCACTTAAGTTTTCTTTTTCTACTAAACAAATTTATCTTTTTACGAGTTAGATAGCTTTCTAATGTTGCACAAGCCAATTTGGTGAGATATAATGATGAGTTATGTCACCAATTTGGATATCCAACTTATTATTTTCTCGGAATATAATCATTATCGTTGTTTCTTCTACGATTACTTTGATCACTATTGGTGCCGCTATAAAGTATTTAAACCTCCTTTTGAGTGCACCTCTTTATTTTTGAGGCTCTAAATGGGTGACCATATCATACAAAACATCAATATTTTTTGGTAAATAAGAACTTACACAAGACGGGTGGACCAAACCACCTGAATGAAGGGCCCTATAAACCTAGGACATTGTTCCATGTTTTCAAAGTAGTCATTATCATACATTTGCCTTCCGACGAATAGCAATAATCATGCACTTTATGTCTACAGCCGCATAAACCTAAACAAAAACTCTATCATATGTAAGTTTGATTCTTCTTACTGTGTAGCCAGCAGTCAGAGGTTTTCCAACCAAGCTAGCAATCTTACTCAGCATCTCCGGATGCTTGAGGAGAGAGTTGAACCTAAGAAGTCTTACCCACACTGGTAAAGATGCTACGCTTTGTAAAGAATAGTTCTCGTCTGGAGACCATATGCGTAACACAAGTGGTCTGTTGTGAGACGTCCACGGTCCAAGATTCATCACCTTATCTTTAGCCTCTTTTGATTTGAAGTTGACCTGAAATATGCCTTGATCCATTTGCGCCACTTCAAAAGCTTCATCAGCCTCCCATCTAATATTCACAAAGCCCCTCATCCTTCCCAGATTGGGTTTTGCCCTGAAAAACTATCCCAACCAGAGACCATTTCAAATTTTCGGCAGCCTTCATCCATTCCTCCTCAGAACAACTGACCTCATTCGCACCTAGAAGCTCTAGATAGTGTTAGAAATAATGTATAAATAGGATATGAAATATAAATAAAGTACTGAAAAATAAAACAGTGAAGGAAATTGATAAGATATCAAACCAGATTTTGTTCTTGCTCGGCAATTTCCTTAAAGTTGTATTGCCTCCCTTACGTGCAGGGTGTGGTTAGGCAATAGGCTTCCAAGGATAAAACTACTGAACTTCAGGTCTGACTGCACCGATCAGATGAAGCAAATTGGACTATGCCTTTAACTATCACCGAAAACAATTCTACTGTTATTGAGAATGAGAGATTGTTTGTTGTGTATCTGATGATTAAGAAAGGAAGTAGCTAGTCTCCTTTTATAGTGATCAGAAGCCAAACCGCCAGAAGAGAAACACTCCTCCACTACCCCAAGTTGTTAGCATTATTTTCTCAACTTTCCAAGGGAGTGGGGATGTGAGAAGACTTGGTTGTAACAACCGAGTGGATAACAAAGACCAAGTCTTTTATTTCTCCAAACACAAAACTACGCAGTTTTGTTACTTAGGTAAGTTGCATAACCTATGATGTAAATCATGTCACACATGTATATAGTGACTTAGGAACATACAATTCTTGACATCCATTCTTCATGACTTCAAACATGTCATGTTTTCAATGCAACTTTGCAAATCGATATCTCACAAGATACTCGATCAATTTTGGCGTATGAATATTCAATCTTATTATACACCTTGCACGGATTTTAATCAAGACTTGAACTATTCGATTCAATGTACACATGACACCAAAATTGGCTTTCAAAATGAGTCAAACCCATTTTCTTCACGCACTTAGAAATTCATATAATTTCCAACAGATAGAACTTGAGCTTTGTCCCTGTGTTTGAGGATCGGTTTTCTTCATTTGGCGCTACCAAAAAGCCCTAGTCTCGTTCGCGAATCTACTGCCCACACAGCTCAGATCCGCTTCTCCACCGCCTTCGCCTCCTGGCGTTCTCCTTTCCCATGTCTCCACTCGCTATTTGTTGATTCTTCAATTTTATAACTCGCCTTCAGATTTGTGAATGCTCATCTCTCTCTTTTGAATTATAAGATTTTACTAAAATACTTTTTCTATTTTTTTCATTTCTCTATCATCAATATGCATATGTCTGAAGAGGGAAATCAAGAGAATACCACAAATACTATAATAATTGTGTTTTTTAATTTAAACAAATAATTAGAGAATGACATTGGTGGAATTATCTTCTTTATTTCATATTTTGAAGCGCTTGAGCAATTGTAAGTAGGGAGCATCTCCCATGGATCCCCTTATATAGGTGGATTCATGAGTCCCTATCTCAACCACACATCTAAGAGATGTAAAGGTCTCTATGATGACACATGTCAGGGGTTTGAGTAACTGGTTTGGTTGATTTGTAACTATGGTTTGGATATATGAGTGGTTGGGAGGGTATTTTAGTCATTTACCTAATCTAATTTGGGTTGTGAGTTGCCCACTCAAACCTCTCAACAATTTCAAATTCATTCTTCGAGAGTTTCATTTTGCAAACCCATTTTTCGAATTGCAGAGAAGAGGCAATGAAAATCCACTCGACCGGGGAGAGTGAAGGCAGAGAAGAGGCACGAGAAGCAACGACAGTGAACTAGGCAACCCAAGAAAGAGTGAAGGCGGAACTAGGTGGTTTTGAATTAGACGATATGAGGGAAGGCGGCTTTATTCGAAGGTAATTGGGTTTCTATCATGGTTAGAGATTGTGTGTTTGGGATGATTGAAGGCAAGACATGATTTTGTGGGTGGGAATCATTATTAGGGTTTGGGATGATTGGTAGGTGGATGAGTGTGTTGGGGAAGAGTAGTGTATGGGTGTAGGGGGTTACTAGATTGGGTATTGAGATAACAATTTAATTTTAGAAGCTTGGGGGGTTTGGTTAAGGTAGGGTCACCATTGGTTTTTGTGTTTGAGTTTGAGTTTGTGTTGGTGTTTGTGTTTGTGTTGTGTTGGTGTTGGTGTTGGTGTTGGTGTTGGTGTTGGTGTTGGTGTTGGTGTTGGTGTTGGTGTTGGTGTTGGTGTTGGTGTTGGTGTTGGTGTTGGTGTTGGTGTTGGGGGGAGATTCGGTTAAGGCGGAGAAAGCTTTTGTGAGTGTAATCATGTTATTGTGTTTGTGGGTGGTTTGCATAAGGCAGCGAAGGCTTTTGGGAGTGATATTGTGATATTATGTTTGTGGGGAGGTTTGAGTAGACAAGGATGACTTTTGTGACTTTTGTGTTTGTGAGAGGTTTGGTTTTAGCATTTGCATTTAAGTTTTGCATTTTATTGTTGCATTTTATTGTTGCATTTTAGTGTTGCAATTTAGTTTTGCATTTGCATTTGCATATGCATTTGCATTTGCATTTTCATTTGCATTTGCATTTGCATTTGCATTTGCATTTGCATTTGCATTTACATTTGCATTTGCATTTGCATTTGCATTTTCAAAGTACTTTTCTGTTTTGATTTTACACACAAGTATGAGTGAGGTGCACCGGTTTTTTAAACATTTTGCACAATCAAAGTAGTTTCGTTTTACATTATACACTTGCATTGTTAGACTTGCATCTTTTATAAGAGTGAGAATGTTCATGATCAATACGTATGATATTTGCAGAGGAGGTTCGTGTTCAGCGTCCAAAGCATCAAAGAAGACCATTGCTCCAAGTCCGCAGATTGACAAACCTATCAAAGAGAAGAGCAGAATAAACAAGAAGGGAGGAACTCTGATTTTGCTTTTGGGAGGCAACTGATTATGTAATGGTATCTTGATTTTTTTTAGAAAGCAACTGATGAACTTGTTTTTCAATTTTCATTCCCATAATGTAATATGGTATGCCCTATTTATGGGATTTGGAACTTGGAACTTGGGTATTCTATTTGAATTCAAATATAATGTAGTAAGCCTATACGTTATGTTCTGCCCTTTGATCATGATATTCTGTGTTTGCGTTTGGTGTTCGCATTTTGGTTTTGCATTTTATAGTTGCATTTCCAATTTGCATATTCGAAAGGGAAATCAATTAGATTATCAGGACATACAGGGAAATTGCAATGTTTTCATCAAAAAGTTCATTTATCAAAATTATATTCATCAAAATGTGATTTGCAAGTAAAATACAATTTCTAATGTTGAGCGCATTTCTTTCACTAAGGACAACATATAGTCTTTCTTACATATATCGTTCCCAACAACTTTCATACATACCTTGAACTTCAATCATGTATCTCTGGACTCTTTGTTGAGCTCTTGAACGTAGTCACACTAGACTCCAAGCATATTTACTTCTCACCCATCCTTTAAGAAAGCGTTTCTCTCTGAACGGCCACCATATTAATTTGTTCAAAAAAATCAATACAACAAACAAGGGCACGACTGTATGCTTAATGCAAGTGAACAATGCAACTACGAAATGCAAGACAGAAATGCACATGTAAGGTGCAACAATGAAATGCACATGCAAGACAGAAATGCACACGTGAAGTGCGATACTGAAATGCGATGACAAACAAACTGAATTTCATTCAGCAGGGCTTACAATCAGCATATTGCTCTGAACGGTCATCAGGGGGCGATCCCAACACAGTTTCACATTCATTCCGACCCAAAACATGATTTCCGGACAACACATCTTGCGTATGGTACCTTGCAAAACCTGAAATCCCTTGAGAACAATTTTCTTCATTATCCATTGTATGCTTAAACGGTTGAAGTGATGATTTGGGTAAGAAGGGGTGCGAGTTTTAAATAAGGGTTGAAAGTGGGTTGAGAAAGTATAACGGTTGAAAATGGGTTGAAATGAAAAAAGAGACGGGTGGGCATAAGTTCACAAATGGTGAAAATGGTGAAAATGAGAACTTGAGAGGATGACCAATGGTGAAAATGGTGGCACTGATTAATAAGAGAGAATATGAAAGGAGGGAAATGATTAAGGTAGCATTAAATGACACTTACAATCAACCCATTAAATGCAACTAACATACTTAAAAACTAACTATACCTAATTTACCCCTTAGTTGTGTGAGGAATGTGAGGGTAAGTGGGACATGTGGCGCATCCTCAATCATCCATATTGATTCATCCAAGGGGTGATAATCGGACTCATGGATCCACCAATTTAGGTGGATCCACCGGAGAATTGTAAGTAAGCTACATAAAAATAGAGTTGTATTGCAAGAGTTCATCAAGTATCTTGTACACCCAATAATTAATGGAGAGCTACTTGTTGCTCCACTCATTTCTTGTGTAGACAACCATGGTTGATGCTTATTAGCTTTTATTGGACGAGAAAGCTAAGTAGGCCTTGACATTCAACTTTAGGTTGAAAAACATTTTGGCAACTTTTAGCTCGTTTTATTTTAAAGTTTGGCTTGTTCTAAGTCCATTTCTCAAATTTTGTGTATGGTATGTTCATTTGAGCATTCATAATCATTTGCAACCTAAGAAGAGCAATATTTTTTACTATTCTTTAAATAACAATATTTTTATATTTTGCAACCATAACATTCTATGTAAAAGTTTTTTGATAGGATTAATTCCAGATGACCACCCGTATAATAGACCATATTCCACCCCACCACCCTTATATTGTAATATTACATTCGACCACCCGTATAGCGTTTGACGTTCACAAACAACCACTTATCACTGTTCCGTCAAATATTCCGACAAGTATATTAAATTTTTAATATAATAATAGTATTTTTATTACAATACACCATCTATATAATAAATGAGTGTCCATATCACCACCTTTATAATCACTTCGTTTCCATTTAACCACCTCTCAGTTAACTAGGGTGTGGTTCTTTGGCAACGTTAGTAATTATAAAAAGATGGTCGAATGTACTCTTACAAAATACAGGTGGTTTTCTGAAAAATGGCATATTATAAGGGTGATCATCTGGAATTAACCCTTTATGATAATACTCATGGATCAAAATAATGATTTTTGAAAACATTTTGAACTGTTGGTAATTGTTGCTATATTATCGATCTAGATTGTGATACAACTTTTGACAAATAATAACAAAACACTTGCGCTTAACGATTAACCACAAGTATTGTAGACTGAAATCATCACTCTTTATTGCATACTTATGTTTCTTATTTCGGTAAATTATCGAAACCACCCATAAATATAGATTTTTTTTCGGGAATCACCCATATCTTTAAAAATTATAAATACACACGTTTATGTTTATAAAATTTGCTAGAAAGCACTCATATATTTAAACTTAACCGAAATAATAACAAAAATCATAAAAAAACTTTTAAAAATACGAAAAAATAAATATATAATTAAAAAATCATAAAAAAACTTAAAAAAATAAGGATATTGAATAAAATATAAAAAAAATTTGAAATGAAGTACTATACTTTTTATTCATATCGTATGTATTAAATGTGAAAACTAAATTTATACAAAAACATGGTGTCTTACAAATATCCTAAATTTTTGAAGTTTTTATTTTATTTTTATGGTGCCACTATTAATTATGTGTTACATGGTGTCACATTTGTAATTTTAAGGCACCATATTTTTGTATAAATTTAGTTTTCACATTTATATTAAAATTATAACTTTGAAAAGAGTAGTTATATTGAATAAATAATCATGTGTTATACGGTTACACCTACTGCATACGCCATATAGCACATACGAATACAAATTTTGTTGTATTTTTTACATATAAAGCATACAAACGCAAATTTTATTGCATATAAAATATAGTTTAAACTTCTATTGTAGGAGATTAAGATTTTTTTATAAATTTAATGGAGCAATGTTGCTGGTAAAATTTTGTAATTTTTAAGACGCCATAGTTTTGTATAGATTTAGTTTTCACATTTTAATACATATCATATGAATACAAAGTATAATACTTTATTTCAAATTTATATTTATATTTATGTTTATTTAATATCCTGATTTTTTACTAGTTTTTTATAATTTTTGTTAATTATTTATGTATTTTTTATATTTTTAAAATTTTTTTTATGATTTTTTTATATTTTGGTTAAGTTTAAATATATGGGTGATTTCTGGCAAAATTTATAAATATAAAGATGTGTTTTTATAATTTTTAAATATACGGGTGGTTTCCGTAAAAAACCCATATTTATGGGTGGTTTCCGATAATTTACCCTTCTTATTTTCTACAATTTCATAGCTACATAATGGATCCGTACAATTTGAGAGAGTATTTCAACAAAGAATGACTATAATGCTTTATTAGGGCTGCTGTAGTCATAAAAACAATAGGTTTTTAAAATGGTAACTGAAAACATTATATTTTGTCAAAATAGCTCATCAATGAACGCCTTATATATTCAGGAAATGTATCATGTGGAACCATCCAATTTGGTGGACTCGTGGATCCCCTCTTGCACCCGTCGATTACATTTTTTTGACGCACCAGATTGTGTCAATGCATTAATGATGCACGTGATTTGCACGTGTTTTGCATGTGATGCACACGTGATGTGCACATAAGAAAAGCAACTACGTGGCACAATCTGGTGTATCCAAAAAATGCAATCAACGGGTGCAAGAGGGGATCCACGAATCCACCAAATTAGATGGATCGACAGTATATAACCTCTATATATTCATACTGAATTTCAAAATAATTTGGTAAAGCTCGTTATGAAAACCATTGAACAATTTACATATCGTGTACGGTGAAGCAATCCTTCGAGTTTTGTATTTCTATATTGAGTTTTATTTTTTATCGGGTCAAATATTTCAACAGTATGTTGTAATTTCAATTTACTAAAGATTAGTATTTTTGGAGAACATAAGCAATGCGAAATTGAGATTGAATTAATTAAGAAAAACTAACACAAAATATAACATTATTTTTTCAGATCCAACGTATCAAATGTCCGTTGTTAAAAACTTTAACTTCATCCTTAAAATTGTTACAAGTTTTTAAAATTAATTCATTCTTATGACTTAATGAAACAATTATATATGAGTACATGAAATAAAATAATGATAGATAAACAAATATCTAGTTGTACTCATTTTGTAGTAGAATTCCGTCTATTAACTTCTACCTTAAAATAGAGAAAATTGCCGGAAATAAACATTGAAGACTTCAAACACGTCAAATTCGAAGATAAATGTGTCTAAGAATGCTGAGTTATTGTATCAAAAAAAAGATTGCTGAGTTATGTGTTGGGCCTCATTTCAAAAAGCCCAAATAATTCATGACCCTGAAAACTAGGGTTTAAATCCCACACATTACAAACCCCTCAAATACAAAACACATCAAAATTTCTCATTTTATTTTCAACAAATTTTCTCCAACACTCAAAATCCGTCGCGATTCACTTCGCCGGGAAATATGTCCGATTCAACGGCGGCAGCGGAGTCAGCGAAGCGGAAGTTACCAGAAATAGCCGCCGAAGTTGAAGAACTGCCAGCAGCTAAGAAGGCGAATTTAAAGCAGAGGTGCGTTCACGAAGTCGCCATTCCAACAGATTACGCTTCTACCTTAGATGAAGCTCTTCATGGCACGCTGCTCGATCCTGTATTCAATGGTAAGATGGCGAAAACCTACCCATTCGTGCTCGATCCATTTCAGGAGACTTCAGTTGCTTGTTTGGAAAGGAAGGAGTCAGTTTTGGTATCTGCGCATACGTCTGCTGGTAAGACTGCTGTTGCGGAGTATGCAATTGCTATGTCTTTTAGGGATAAGCAGAGAGTTATTTATACTTCGCCTTTGAAGGCTTTGAGTAATCAGAAGTATAGAGAGCTTAGTCAGGAGTTTTCAGATGTTGGGCTGATGACTGGAGATGTCACGCTTTCGCCTAATGCGAGTTGTTTGGTTATGACTACTGAGATTTTGAGGGGAATGCTTTACAGAGGCTCGGAGGTTTTGAAGGAAGTGGCTTGGGTTATATTTGATGAGATTCATTATATGAAGGATAGAGAAAGAGGTGTGGTTTGGGAGGAGAGTATTATATTTTTACCTCCTGCAATTAAAATGGTGTTTTTGTCAGCAACTATGTCTAATGCGGCTGAATTTGCTGAATGGATTTGTAAATTGCATAAGCAGCCGTGTCATGTTGTTTACACTGATTTTAGACCAACTCCGCTTCAGCATTATGTGTTTCCTGTGGGAGGTGCTGGGTTGTATCTTGTTGTGGATGTTCAAGAGCAGTTTAGGGAGGAAAATTTCATGAAATTGCAGGATAGTTTTGCAAATCAGAAGATGGATCCTAACAGAGGTGGAAAAGGTAAAGTTAGTGGGAGAATTGCTAAATCGGGGACTGCTCCGGAGGTTCTGACATTTACAAAATTGTCAAGGTATGTAATTTATCTGCAATTTGTTGTTGAGATATGATTTTATCTTCTGTAGGGTTAAATATTCACTTATTGCGCAAAATCAGGAATGTATGCATACAGAACAGCTTGCAAGATGCGAGTCATGACAACTTTGATGTTTCACTGAAATACACTTTCTGAATGTCTAGTTTATTATTTATTTATTCTGGAGCAATATATACAACCGTATATATAATGGACTCTATTTTCCAACTATCTATCTGAGTTGCACTATTGTATACGAGGAATTTGCTTGATTACACTTGTATCCTCGAGGATAGTATAAGGCTATCTGCTTCTTATCAACTTGATATCCTACCCACTAGCTGGTGTATTTAACAATTAACACTGCTTCATGTGAAGATCAATATTTTATCATGTGTTATGGAATTCGTTACCATCCTCTCCTTTTTCTTCATCAGAAGTATGACACTTGGTCTTCAATTTCAGATGATTATGGAGAAGAAATTTCAACCTGTAATTATATTCAGCTTCAGCAGAAGAGAATGTGAACAACATGCGATGTCTATGGCAAAACTTGATTTTAATACCAAGGAAGAAAAAGAGCTTGTGGATCAGGTTTTTAATAATGCTATTCTTTGCTTGAATGAGGAAGACAGGAATCTACCTGCTGTCGAGTTGATGTTGCCACTACTTCAACGAGGCATTGCTGTTCATCATTCTGGCCTTCTTCCCATAATTAAGGAATTAGTCGAGCTTCTGTTTCAAGAAGGCCTTGTAAAGGCCCTATTTGCAACTGAAACAGTGAGATGATTGTTCTGTCCTGACCAATAATCTTACCAATCATGTCCAATTTCACTTGTGTACTAGGCCACTATCTTACATCTTTTTTTGGCAGTTTGCCATGGGTTTAAATATGCCTGCAAAAACAGTTGTCTTCACAGCTGTCAAAAAATGGGACGGTGATAGTCATCGAATAATCGGTTCTGGTGAGTATATCCAGGTGAGTTAAATTTGATAATGCATTTGGTATAAAAGGTCCATTTTGTTTGGTCATCTTACGTTTACACAATTCTTATGACAGATGAGTGGAAGAGCCGGGCGCCGTGGTAAGGATGCTAGTGGAATCTGCATCATAATGATTGATGAGCAGGTATGGCTGTCTATTTTGTTCTCATACATGACACGGCTTTGTTTTCTTAATTATAATCTTGTGAAAGAGGTTATGATTATAAGAACTTTCTTTTCCTTTATTTTCCATATAAGTTTTCTCTTGATTAACATACCTTGTGTTTCCAAGGAATATCGATACAAATTACTTAAGACCTTTTAAGATCGATAATTGTTGATACTACATGTGCCAGATGGAAATGAATACACTTAGAGACATGGTTCTTGGCAAGCCCGCTCCTCTGATGAGCACTTTCAGGTTAAGTTATTACTCAATATTAAACTTGATGAGTCGTGCTGAAGGGCAATTCACTGCTGAGCATGTGATCAAGAATTCATTTCACCAATTTCAGTATGAGAAGGTGTTTAACTTGTTGAAATTTGTTTTCCTTATGTACTTGGCCTGTTAGCTGTTTCTTGATTTGAAACATCCATATTTTTATTGAAAATATGTTTATAGGCATTACCTGACATAGCAAAAAAGGTTTCTAAATTAGAAGAGGAAGCTGCAACTCTGGATGCCTCAGGAGAGGTATAATATTTTCAGTTGAAAACTTTTAACTTGTTCCTTGATTTGTATACAAGAACCTGATTTCTCTGGTATTGTAGGCTGCAGTTGCCGAGTATCATAAATTACGTCTTGATATAGCTGAAGTTGAGAAGAAGATGATGTTAGAAATAACAAGGCCTGAACGGGTTCTTTATTTTCTCAACTCTGGTAGGCTGGTAAGTTATATCCTCTTCAATGACTTGTTGACCTTTGACACTATTTGTAAACCAATATTACGCACCAGTAGCCTCGCTTATTATTTCCTGTTTAGCTGATTGATTCTTTCTGCTTTTGTATGGTGCAACCATATTTAATTCGTAATCACTGGTGATAGTGTGAGTTCGTTATTTTTCAGATTAAGGTCCGGGAAGGTGGGACAGATTGGGGCTGGGGCGTAGTAGTTAACGTTATCAGAAAACCATCCACTGGGTCTGGCCCATTGCCATCAGGCTCATCCTCGTCGCGTGGTGGTTATATAGTTGATACACTGCTTCATTGTTCTGTAAAGTTCCAATGAAATGGTGTACGTTCAAGACCATCCCCACCCCTGCCTGGTGAAAAAGGTGAAATGCACGTGGTGAGTTATTGAATACACATCATTTAGAGAGATATTTGTAGCTGAAACTATGACTTTGCAGTTTTGATGAGAAATTGGTTCGACTTTGGCGATGCAGGTCCCTGTTCAGTTACCCCTCATATCTGCTCTTAGTAAGCTCAGAATAGCTATCCCCCCTGACCTGCGTCCTCCAGAAGCTAGACAGAGTATATTGCTTGCGTTGCAAGAGTTGCAATCTAGGTTTCCTCAGGGAATCCCGAAGCTCAATCCAGTGAAGGTTAAACCAAAATATGCTATACATATCATACGTTCAAGTTTCAGAATATGGGGCAACACAAGAATTACAAAGTAGACTATTCCTATTTCTGAGGGTTTTGTTGTCTCTTACCCAGATTGGACCTGATTTTGTAGTTCAGTGGTTTAAAAGAGATTCAGAGTTATCACGTCTTACATTTAACATACATGTGGACTTGTTGAGTCAAAAACAGATTTATCACGAAATGCATTAATATGCTAATTCATGATGCTATTTGGATTGGCAGGATATGGGTATCGAAGATCCAGAGTTTGTTGAATTAATGAGTCAAATTGAGGAACTTGAGAATAAGTTATTGGCACATCCGGTGCACAAGGTGTGTATTTGTTATCATTGTCTTTTCATTCTTTCTCGTGCTTTGTTTAACATAGCAACTGCGCAAGCAGATGTCACAACATGTAGATTATTTTATCTTCAGCCTTTTTTTGTTGTTAACCTTGCTCATTTCACAGGCTGAAGATGAACATCAAGTCAAGTGCTATCAGAGGAAAGCAGATGTGAACCATGAAATTCAGCAGCTGAAATCCAAGTTCCGAGATTCACAGGTAGGTGTGTGCGGTACTGGTCAAGTCAAAGTTTTTAATTAGTTTCATCAAAGATGACATGTAATAAAATAAGACGACTGGTGAATTTTTGCACTAATTGCTGTTTTTGAATATAACGTACTGTTTCTTACATTAATTTCAAGTTATTCGTAAATTTTACAATCATAATCAAATCATTATATTTCTTTAACCTAAAAATATGTTGACATTGATTAGTGTTTGCTCTATATTACTGCAGATAAGTTTCCATAGCAACTGCTTACTCTCTCTAAAACTTTCTATCTCCGTCATTCTTATATGCCAAATTATGTACAATCCCTTTCAACTATTTTTGCAGCTTCAAAAATTTCGAGATGAGCTTAGAAACCGTTCTAGGGTACTGAAGAAGCTTGGTCATATTGATGCAGATGGTGTTGTGCAATTGAAAGGACGCGCTGCTTGCTTGATAGACACGGGAGATGAACTCCTTGTTACGGAGCTGATGTTCAATGGTGAGCTTACTTCGCCTGTATTTTATACATAGAAGAGTCCTCGGTTCAAATATGGGAGGTTATGGTAGGTAGGATTTTCTTGCTGGTTTGTAGGATTGGTGTCCACTGTCCATGTCAAATGACATCTCACATAGTTTGCTTAAGCTGTTTGATATAATGAATTGCGCAGTCGTGCATTTGAGAGTGTGTCTAAGAATTGTTTATGTTAGAAAGTAAGTATCAGGGCAGTCAAGCGCCACAATAATCTTTTGTATGAATTCTCAGGCACATTCAATGATCTGGATCATCATCAAATTGCTGCTCTTACTAGTTGT
Source organism: Sedum album (assembly GCA_006409495.1). Classification (NCBI taxonomy): domain Eukaryota; kingdom Viridiplantae; phylum Streptophyta; class Magnoliopsida; order Saxifragales; family Crassulaceae; genus Sedum; species Sedum album. The sequence continues at coordinate 40,285 of QZGG01000574.1, forward strand.
TTTATTCCAAGTGACAAATCAAATGAGCAAGTACAGCTGAGAACTGAACTCGCAAAGCCATTGCAGCAATTAAAAGAAAGTGCAAGAAGAATAGCTGAGGTTGTGATCTTCACATTGCTTATCAGTTATGCTAAATTCATTTGATGTGTCAGAGTCAGACTATTATTAAATAAACTTTGTAACGGCAATACGGTTGCAGATTCAACATGAATGCAAATTGGAAATTAACGTGGAAGAGTATGTTGAATCGACAGTGAGACCACATTTGATGGATGTAATATACTCTTGGTCAAAGGTATTGCAATATTAGGGAAATTAATCCTGCAGTCACTATTATACGATCACTGTTGAATCCTTAATATTTGAAATGTAGGGATCGTCATTTGCTGATGTTACTCAAATGACGGATATATTTGAGGGTAGCATAATCCGAAGTGCAAGAAGATTAGATGAGTTTCTGAACCAGGTACTCTATGTTTCAAATATTTATACAGCCTTGAATAAGTTATGTAACTCACTCTATAGATGAACTAGTCACTCTGCGAATCATATTCGGTTAATCCTTTTCCTAAGACAGATGTCATTTTTTCTGTTTAATGTCAGCTACGTGCCGCTGCTAATGCTGTTGGTGATGTCACTTTAGAGAACAAGTTTGCAGCAGCAAGTGAAAGCCTTCGTCGCGGCATTATGTTGCCAATTCCTTGTATCTGTAGCCCAGATAACATGATTCCTGAGTTCTAGTCTAGCATTAAGCTTTAGATAAATCCCCTTGTAGTTGTGACATTTCCAATTGTCCTTATATATTTCATTCACAGTTATCTACTCGTATGATTCAATTTTCTGCTAGTCTTTTTATTTAGGAAATTACTAAATTTTAATTGAAAGGTTAAAAATTTGGGAATTTTGAAAACCATTCAACTTTTATAACCCAAATCTTCATGTTATAAAACCAATATAAAGTTTGAAAAAATTGACAAACTAAATTTAGAATTCTAAAGATTAACTTCATCCCTTACTTTTGTTTGTCATGCAAGGTATAAAATTCACGATTTTTAAGAAATGAAAAAGTAGATATTGAAAGGAATTCTATTTAAAAATTAGCTTAAAAGTAAAATGTGTTGTGGGTGATTGAAACATTGATCTTTATCAGTAAATAGATTAAAATAGTTCATTAGGGATTAGCTTAGTTGGCAAGAGCTGATATTATAATCGTCAACCATTGGAACCAATTCGAATTCGATTCCTGATGGAGACAGGGTAGGAGTTTTGCGGGGTAGATTAGAGGGATTAATAAATTACATGAGTATGGGTATGGTCCATACTATAACTAATTTAGTAAAATATTGAAATTAAAAAATCGAGAAATAATACACAATTCCAATCTTATGACACTCTATCAACACGAAGCTCTTCCCCTTATTAATTTGATTCAATGCGATGATTGCATAGTTGAGTTTTATTCAAAAGAAAGCTCTCATAAACCAAACATTATAAAATAAAATATTTTCTTCATTTATGTGCATGTACAATGTTATTTATTCTAGATTGATTCTTCAGAAATGGAATCACATTTTTACTAGATTTCCTTGAAGTGGAAAGTGTCATGTTTTATATGATTTCCGAAGTGGAATCAAATACACGTAACACCCGAAGTGGAATCAAATACACGTAACACCCGAAGTCTAATTTACTACATTATTGTCTTCTTTACTCATTGTGTAACTCAAGGAAAGTATCCATAATCACCTCTTCAGATTCTTCACAATCATCGAAAGTATCCACAATCACTTCGTAAGGAATGATGGTGATGATTCGAATTTTTAAAGTACATTCATTTAAAATCAATTTAAAAATTAGTATAACGTTCTACAAAAATGATTTCATTCCAGCAAAGTAAACACAAATTAACAAGTTAGTCATCAATCCACTAGGAAACCTTATACAATGTTCAATTGATCATTTTTAAGTTTCATTTTATTGATTGATTAATTGCTTAATGTTCAATTAATTAATAGTTAATTTTATGGTATGTTTTTTAATTTTATCGTGAATATTTCTTTCGCATTATAAAATGCTTTTTAAAATTTAATACTTTTTTTAATAATAGACTTTACCAAAACTTAATATAAAAATTGTTTGGAAAACATTTAAATCAGGATCCATTTTGCACTCATATTTGTTGCTGAAAAGTGGATTGGAATAGTGAAATATTAATAATTCAACAAACAACCGTTTTATGGATTTGTGCCTGTTTTCTCTACCTTTTATTCAAAATCAAGGTTTATTATAGTGTATAAGGAGTAACAACCTAGCAGTCAGTCATTTTGAATTATAGTGTTGGTAAGTAGAATCGTAGGTTGTGCATCTAAAGACATGATTCTAGGTTACATAACGCTGTCAGCGAAAAATATTAATCAACTTATAGTAACAAAATTAATATACAAAAACCCAAAACAGCAACTAATCCTTTATCGTTGACATGTATATTTGTAACATTACTTAGCAAAGTTGGAGCCACCAGGAGCTGGATTTCCGGTACATGTTCAGTTCAGTCATTCCAATCCTCATACAAAGTACTTGATGCTGGAAGAACCCACATAATACCCAATCTGTACCTGTTGCCACTTGCAGTTGGGATTTGCTTTTGTTCGATTTTCAGCAGCATAATGCAGTTTCCCATTATGAATAACCTTAAATTTGGATGTAAAGCTTCACGCTGCCAAAGCTACAGGTTCATCCGGATGGCAGGAAGTGGCAGACTCGCGTCTTGAATGATTACCAAAATCCTTGATCATGCTCTTGTTCATCGTCTCTAAAGAAGCTCCTCTACTACCAAGACGCTTATAGAAAGTGATGAAGCTGCTGTCAGTGCTGAGTCTTTCAGAGTGAATAAAAGAAAACTCAACTTCTTCTGCTTGAGTAATGCTTGAAATCCTGCTTATGGATGCAGAGTTTGGAGCTGAGGCTGATGGAGAGACTGGAACAGAAGCTTCCACTGACCTGTGAAAATTCAGTGACTTATTTTTTTCAAACTTCTCCTATATTATGAACAATACATAATATGGCTTTAAGGGTTGACATAATAGATGCAAACGTACGAAAATCTTACCACTCTTGGTCAGGTGCAACATGTTCAGAGGAGATATTTTCTTCCACAACTACACGACGAATAGGAGGGTGAAAAGGACAGGCTGCATAATTGGAGTTTCGGACCACTCCATTATAAATCCCGTACATATTGCAAAAAGTTGGTATAGTATTTTCTAAAATAGTCAGAACATCTGGACCTCTGAAAATCCTGCTGATGGTAACAAGATAGCAAAGCTCCATGAGATACATACAACTTTACTTCTTGAATGTATTGTGATAATGTCTCAGAAAATTATCGTTTTATATACCTTGTAGCCCAATGTCTCACAACCCCACCGAGAACAAGAGTCTCGACACCGTAAAAAGAAACAAACTCCCTCAATGCTTCAGCGACATTTTTGTGTTGGAGAACAACAGGCTCACATTCCACCTATTTCAAACAAGTAGAGGAACCTTAACAATGTGACTCCATGTTTCCGTTCACAAAAAGAACTGTAAATTGTAAAATATTGTTTTGTAAACACGGTCCATGCCTCGAAGAAGTAACAATTGGAAAAAATACCTGTCTCATCAGGCAAAAGCATACATATGGATTCAATACATCCATCGTTCTCTCATCCAGTTCTCTCCTGATCTCCATCTCATTGTTTCCATCTACACGGAAAAAGAAAAAATCATTATAACTTGAATACCTTTAAATGAATATGAAACTGAAACCAAAAAACAGGTAATGTTTACAAGGAGGAAGAGCAGGCGAAGCTGTAGGATCATCAACGTGCACGAGCAGAACGACTTGCCCTTGATCTAAAACATGATCAACTGCCCATCTCAACGTCGTCGGCGCTACTATATGCATTATATCAACAGCCACCGCCACCACCATTTCTGATCGCCCTCTACTCCTCACCACATCAACATTCTCCACATCAACCTCTGCCATTTTCCTCAATTTTCAACAAACCCCAATTTCAAACCCAATCAATCACATCTATCGATCGCAAACAGCTCAAATTGAAATCGTGTGAAGTTGGTGAATGCATGGATGATTTAAATGGAAATGAAAAGAGGGCTGAGGCAGTTGAAACGGATCCAACCGTACCTTCGTAACGGTCGAGCTCAGCATCATCAGAATTCAGAAGCAACGACAACATCGTCATTCTTGTTCTGATTCTGTTGGAGTTGGACATAGCCTTACAGTTGTTGTTCTCTGATGTGGATTTTTCAATATAGCCGCTTTAGTTTTAATTTCCAGATTGTAACTGATAAGGATATCGGTTGGATTATGGGATGATAAAACTGTCGCATAAGTTGACTTTGGTCAAACAAGGAAATGTGGTTATGATATGATATAATATTATCTGTAATTGTTGGATAAATGGTTCGATGCAGAGAGGTGGTCTCTTTTGAGACTATTACTGTTGGGTGAGACCCTGAGACCTCATCATGGCCGTTGGTTGGGTTTGCTTTTGGGATCCGGATTGTGCAATGTGGAGGTGAGAGAACAAAAGCAGCAATTTCTCTCACCTCCACGTGGCACAATCTGGCCCCAAAAGCAAACCCAACCAACGGTCATGATGGGGTTCTCAGGGTCTCACCCTTAATAGGGGTCTCAAAAGAGCATCCCTCTCGATGCAGATCACATCATCTAAAAATATCCGAATGTAATTCAATTTAATTGCATTTTAATGGAAAATAATCAAAAATATTACATTTGAGTTATGTTATTTCGTGTTTGTAAAGTTTGAGTTTTGAGGTTCAAAAATGTCATCTTTTTAATATCCCGCTCTTTCAATTCGCGGGATCCCCTTATAGTTAAAATTACGTGACATTTGGATTGTATGTGGTGTGACACGTCTGCGTCAAAACGAAGCGTTTTAAATTTAATAGGGATCCCAGTGTTTTAATCCGCAGGATCATCTTGAAATATGGACCCGCTGTTTCAAACCATGGAAGCCATGTCGCAGAATTATGATTCCTCTTCATTTCTCTCTTCTTCCTCCTCACTTCCTCCACTCTCCAATTCCGTGGAAGCTCCAAGTAACATACCACTTCATTGGTATGAAACATCATCTGTTATTGGTTAATTGTATTGAAATTGCGTGTTTGTTGTTAATTGTATTGATATTGCGTTGGTTTGAGTTAATATGATGTAGTTATGTTATTTCATATCTGTCAAGTTTGAGTTTCGAGTTTCAAAAATGTCATCTTTTTAAGCCCGCGGTTTCAAAATGCGGGATCCCTATAAAAAATTACGTGACATTTGGATCCTATTTGGCGTGACACGTTTGCGACAAAATGACGTATTTTAAATTATTTAGGGATCCCATTGTTTCAAATCGCAGGATCATATGTCACAGAATTAGGATTTCTCTTCTCTTTCACTCTTATTCCTCATCACTTCCTCTACTCCGAATTCTGCGGCGATATACCACTTCGTCGGTATGGAACATCATCTGTTATTGGTTAATTGTATTGAAATTGCGTGTTTGTTGTTAATTGTATTGATATTGCGTTGGTTTGAGTTAGTATGATGTAATTATGGTTGTGTGATTTTATTAAAATTGTGTAGGTTTGTTTAGAGATATAGTGTATTTGCTCACTATTGAAACGTTTGATGATGATATGATTGAAGATGAATATGATAAGGATGAGATTGAACAGTTAGAAATGATGTCCAATGATTCATCTAGGGGTGTCCAAATGGCCCGATGGCCCGAAAGTCCGGTAAAAGTCCGATGGCCCGGTGAAAGCCCGGCCCGGTGACAAACGTATTTTTAACCCTTTATATTTGTCTAATTTGTTTTAGGGGTCAAGTAGTAGTCAAACAAAATTTATAAATTCGGAAGTCCGAGTATCGTCCCAAGAGAGCAAACGTAGTGCATATACTAGATAACTAGTGATGTGTTTTATCTATTCAATCAGAAAGTGAAATGTGATTCTAAAATTCCTAAAGTTAGCAAATAATAAAGATAAAAAGACTTTCTGATAGAAGAAGTGTTCCGAAATCATACTTCATCCATTTGTATCACTCTATTCATGCAATGAAATCGTAATGTTAACATGTTATATGACAAATGAGAATAGACCATGTGCGCTTATGAGTGAGCCGACATCCTCGGGTCATCACTCAAGCAACACATCGTCTATTCTCATTTGTCATATAACATGTTAACATTACGATTTCATTGCATGAATAGAGTGATACAAATGGATGAAGTATGATTTCGGAACACTTCTTCTATCAGAAAGTCTTTTTATCTTTATTATTTGCTAACTTTAGGAATTTTAGAATCACATTTCACTTTCTGATTGAATAGATAAAACACATCACTAGTTATCTAGTATATGCACTACGTTTGCTCTCTTGGGACGATACTCGGACTTCCGAATTTATAAATTTTGTTTGACTACTACTTGACCCCTAAAACAAATTAGACAAATATAAAGGGTTAAAAATACGTTTGTCAAAATGGCGCCGTTGCCGGGGAGTAACGTTTCAGTGCATTATTAGAAATAATTAGTGTAGTTTTAGACTATTTGTGTATATATTTTTATTTTACTTTTATCTTGATTTGTTAATTCACTAAACATTTTTATTTTCTTTTGCGAGGATGTATTCATACGATCAACAAGGCACGTACTGGGGTGAAGATGATGATCAAGTACAAAATGAGAGGTTTGAATGTGAAGGTCATACCTATAACCATCGCTACATGCTTCCAAGCTTTCAACCCCCTAGTGGACCATCAAATATAGAGATTATGCTTGCCTCTTACTTGAGTAATCAAAAGATAATGATAAGAAATACACTCAAAGATCGATCATTTGGTTGCTCAGAATCAATCGATTGCGGATCAACTAGCACAACAAGCAAATCAAAATCGGAACATAGAAGAGGATGATGAAGTCTATGGACATTGTGATTCAAGTGGAGCTGAATTGTTGGAGTCATCTCTTGGAAAGCTCGGCCAAGCTGGAAAAGAGTTAAAAAAAGAAGATTCAAAGCTATGCAAAGATTGTATTTCTCAAATCCATATGTCTGAATCATCTACTGGTGAACTTGAAGCGTTGATAGATTCAAACTTAGAGATTGAGTGTTCTAAGCCTATTGAGGATCTCAAGTATGAAGATTTTGTTGATTTGTACGATGATAAGCCTTGTATGAATATGAATATATTAGTGAAGGAACAACAAGAGGAGTGGACACCTGTGCATATCTTCAAAGACTTACTAACAGTGTCTATTCGAGTGGAGGTGTTTTATGAAGATCCATTTGATGTCTTGCTACCTCCGAATAAGTTTCAAAGCTTTCAACCATTCATCAATCAATCTATAAGTGAAAGCTTCGTTAGTCCCTTGATTTTACAAGGAATAACATGTGTTGAGGAATGGAACTCACATCTGAAAGTCCATTGCAGACTTGATGGGAAGGGATTCAAATGGGATCTGAAGGTGGATTGACACGCTCCTTGTCTTGTCAAGACGTTAAACTAGACCTTTACGGGAAGTAACCCGGACTGTAAGTAGTTAGTTTTTATTTTCTTTTTAAAGTTAGCATAATTGCATTGCATGATTTGACTTGATGAGTTGATGTACGATAGACACTTAAGTGTGGAGTGTATGCTCGGTGTTTGAATTTGTACTTTCGAATATTGATCACTATTTTATACTTACATGACATGACTGATCAACTTGTCTTGTTAGTGTTTAGTTAGTTTTCAATCATATGAGAAGGTATACTTTAGTTATTGATGGTCATAAATTCTTTTTGACATAAGATGAATTGAACATTGATGATATGAGCTTTGATATTTTCATATTTAAATTATCATCATACTTCACTTTTATTGTGTCACTTATCTTATGCAATAGCTAAAAAATTCAGCCATGCAGCATTATCTACATGATGGATTTGTTGGAGCATACGTCCAAGTTAACGCTACAAACAAGGGAAGTTCCTATGTGCCTTTTATTTTCCAATCTTATACGCTTAGGGACTAAGCTTTGTTTAAGTGTGGAGTGGCTGCACATACTCACTTCATGTCATGCATATCACATGTTAGTTAGTTCATATTGCAAATTAGTTTATAAACACTTGCACGCTCCAACGTCATCGATTGCTCATTTGAACTCTTTATTATTTTGTGCTATTCTTGATGAGATTATGATCATTTTGATTGAGAGTTAAGAGTCTGAGTAGTTCTTGAAGTGGATATTCGCTTGAATCAATGTGTTTGCTAATCTTTGTCTATCATAGATGTTATGCATTTTTGAAAGCATGCTTAGAGCTTTACACTAGTAGGCACCGGTCAAACTTTTATAAAACTTAAACTGTCTTTGATTCTAGGTGACTCTAATGCTCTTATGATGTCTACTTGTGCTTGTTTTCTTTCATTCACACCCACCTCTAATACGTACACAGTCAAGTTTTAAGTGTTGAGTCCTTTTAACGTCAAAAGAGGGTGCAAAATTGACCCCAAAAGAAAAAAAAAGAAAGAAAGAAAGAAAAAAAAGAAAAAAAAGAAAAAAAGTATGTTTGAATATAAAAAAAAACAAGGTATGGAAGAAAAGTTCCTCCTTGTATGAAAGGATGAAAATAATATCACATTAAGACTTGATTGTGTATGACTCCATTATTTCCATGTGTGTGAAAGTTAGCATGTATTTGTATTCTCGTGAGAAGCGTTAGAGAACGATCCTTGTGCATGCACGGAATTATTGACATGTTATGCATTTTCTCTAAAATCCCTGGTCAAGCTCCTCTTCTCTTATGTTTCATTACCTAGATCTTGAAACTTGAGAATGAGCTTTGCGCCAAGAGCCTGTGGACTATCCCTAGATAGCATTGGTGAATGGCGGGCATGTTTTGTGTAACTAGTGTTTGTGTTTCGAACGCTATGCAACAAAAATGACTAATATTTGTGATGAGAAATTGATTAGCTCTTGCACTGATTCGCTTGAATATCATATCTTGTTTGAAATATGATTGCTCGTACTCTCTTGAAGATTGATCGTTTTTGATGGTAGATTAGCCAAAATTGATAATTGTTTTTGTGAGAATCTGATGTTGGAGCAAACACACATGCATGCATTCATATAGCATAGATGCATTAGGATTTGTGAGTATTCCTATTTCTGAAAACTCTCACGAGACTATAACTCGTCCACTAGGGAAACCTAGGGGTTTAAAGGCTTGATGCATATGCTAAATGCATCCGTGATTCCTACGAAAATGAGTTAGTGTTAATTTAGATTTTATTTATATTACATGAGAATTAGAGTGGATGCATAATTTAACTGAGATATTAAATGATAAATAGTTTCTCCTTATACTTGAATGGATCATATATTCGTTCGGGACGAACGAATTCTAAGTGTGGAGTATATTTTGACAAACGTATTTTTAACCCTTTATATTTGTCTAATTTGTTTTAGGGGTCAAGTAGTAGTCAAACAAAATTTATAAATTCGGAAGTCCGAGTATCGTCCCAAGAGAGCAAACGTAGTGCATATACTAGATAACTAGTGATGTGTTTTATCTATTCAATCAGAAAGTGAAATGTGATTCTAAAATTCCTAAAGTTAGCAAATAATAAAGATAAAAAGACTTTCTGATAGAAGAAGTGTTCCGAAATCATACTTCATCCATTTGTATCACTCTATTCATGCAATGAAATCGTAATGTTAACATGTTATATGACAAATGAGAATAGACCATGTGCGCTTATGAGTGAGCCGACATCCTCGGGTCATCACTCAAGCAACACATCATATACTACAAGTCCCTCCATTGAGGGAAAACTCGATTATTTCTAATCACTAACACCCCACCATTGCAGGCAATGTCAATAACCAAAAACACATTAAGCACTAGTCTTTTAAATAAATTTAACTCCCCCACTACGTGTATGTCACTACTCACGATCACCGATGTTGCAAATAACATTCACCTACGTACTATCATTCATAGCTACCGTAGTTAGTGTCAATTCTACATAAATCTGATTAATCACCTCAAGTCATTGCTAGTGTTGGTTCCTAATCTAGGCAATTCATGAAATTAGGCATCCATCTAATGCTAACTAATTAACATGAACATATGAATAAGAACATGTAGAATTGAATAAAATCATATAACGAAATAGTAATTCATTCATCGCATGAAATCGAGTTGGATACACATGAAATCCATAAAATTCCAGAACAAACCAACTACTCACTACTCATGGCAATACAATACCAAAAGAAATAAGTAGAAAAGAAGAAAAGAACGAAAGAACCGTCGCGAATGGTCGATCGCCTCTCTTCTTTTCCGATAGTCGTCTTCTCCTCTTAGTTGTCTCTTCTCCCCAAATCAGCCTCTCTGCCCCCATTGCTTCTTCCTTCTCTTTTTTTCTTTTGTTTCCTAGGGTTTTTTTGGTAGATTGGGCCGCAGGTTTTGGGCCTTCAGGTGTGCCTTACCACAGGCACACGCTAAAGCATTCTCAAGCACGACTTGTATGTAGCTCAGGCACTTCATTTAAAAATCCATTCCTCTAGAAAAATAGAGCCTACCCATAGGCACTGTCTTAGACATCTTTAGGCATCAAGTGACTTTCTGGAAAATTGGAGTCTGCCTATAGGCCCCGCATAAAGTATGCATAGGCACCAAAACACATTCTGGAAAAATGGAGTCTGTCCATAGGCACCGATTCACTCTTTTGCAGGCACTGGAATTGTCTGATACTGGCACCAGAATTCCATATTCTTCATTTCTACCAAAATCACTTCCAAAGCTACGAACTTCTTGATTTCACCTGAAACATCAAGTAAATGCTTAAATAACAATAAAAGCTCGGAAAAATGAATTGAATTCATTAGTATTTGAGTTAATAATAAGTCGAGAGGATTCGACTCATCACCCGGCCCGCTAGTCGGTCTGACGGAGGCCCGAGCCCGATACCTTAGGGTCGGGCTCGAGCTTATCTTTCGAAGCCCGCTCGGCCTGAAAGCCCGGCCCGACCCAAAGCCCGTTCTTCTAAACTATACGATTTATGAATATTAATGTCGAATTTGTATTATTTGAATATTATTTGATATTTTTTTATGACAACATACACTAAAATATGTAGATTAAATAACCAACTCCAATTTTATCATAACTAAAAAAATATGAATCTAATAAAAACTAAGCTTAAATATTTATTACATTTGATACGTGTTTGAATATTTTTATTTTTGAAAAATAATATATAAAACAAAACAGAGTCATATGTTTAATGTATAAGTATATGAAAAATATTAAATATATAAATATCAACTCATTATCTTGTCTTTTTAAACAACACATAAATTATTTTAATAATTATTTGATATATTGGAAGAATAAAAATATTTTGAAATGATATAAATATTAAAAATAAATAGATTTTTTTTAAAAAAACGCGTAAAAAGGTCGATTCGGCCTGGTCAAGCCCTAAGTTAACGGGCTTTCAAAAGCCTGTAAGCTTTTTTAATTTTGGAAAGGCTCGGCCCAAATTTTGTCGAAAAGCCCGAATTTTTTTTACATCATTTAGAGCTCGGGCTTGGCATTTTCGGGTGATGCCCGCTCCGGCCCGATGGACACTTCTAGATTCATCTGTGATGGTTCCTGAACCGTCTTTTGCTCAATCTTATTGGCTCACCAATCAGGCATTCAGTGATATATATGCTTGGAATGAAAATCAACCATTAACTAAATTTATTGGTGATTATCCGTCAACCAAGATAATTGTTTTTATGAGTTGGGAAGATGTGAGAATCGAAGGAGGAAGCTAAATATTTGGTTCAGCTATATTCGGTTATGAACAGAGTTGATTACAAGACTTGTAGGTCAAGTCCTGATGTGTTGTATGCGCTTGTAAAAGCTTTGGGATGGATTGTGTGTGGCAAATAAAGATCAGGAGTAAGAAGGTGGTTATTGGGCGCTTGTTGAGTATATAGAAGATCACACTTGTTTCACATCTCGGATTTTGCAAGATAACATTCATCTGAACAAAACGGTTATTTCTAACAGTACTCGGATGTTTTGAAAGAGAAGCTGCGTTTAAAGCCGTAGAAAATTTAAGTGGATGTTCGTAAGGACTCTTGGTATACCATTAGCTATCTCATAACGTGGCAAGGGAAACAAGAAGTGATGACACTTGCATTTGGCACTTGGGAGGAAAGTTTCTGTAAGCTCCCTTAGTTGTTTCAGAGTATACAAGATAGAAATGTAGAGACATATGTAAAATGTGACACTAAGCAATTGAGTGGCACTTAAACTTAGGTGGATCGTGTATTTTATGCATTCACTCCTTTTATTAGGGCGTTTGAGCACTTTCAGTCGGTTATCAGTGTTGATGACACACATTTGTATTGTAAATATAACAGAAGACTGCTTGTTGTCATTGCTTTAGATGGGGATAATCAGCTTCTCCCACTAGCAATTGCTTTGGTTGAGATGGACTGTGTGTCATTTTAGACGGACGCGATGGATAAGGAAAAATTTAGGATAGCTTACACTTCTCTAATTGGATGTCTGCATTCGAAACCAAGGATTAAAGAGTGGTTGAAAGATATTCTATAAGAACAATAGACTCTTGCTTTTTGACGAGGGGCGTAGATGGGGTTCTATTACTAAGAACACATCCGAGTGTTATAACAATGTATTAAAATTTTGTCGAGATCTATTTATTTGCACCTTTGTTAATTTCACTTTCATGCAATCCAATGAATATGTTGTCGTGCGTCGAGACATGTACAAAAAATCATTCAGTTCCATTCCCATCGAAGATAGACATCCATATTCAGGAGCAAATTGCACAGGCAATGTGTTTGCGGTTAGTATTTATATTCAGTACATATTCTGCTTATATGTATCTTCTTATTATTTATTACTAATTTGTATATTTTAGGACTACTTTGTTCGACTGATATGTGATGATTATACAAGTTACTGGCGGTGGACGACGAAACACCTTTGAGGTAAATATGAGAGCGAAGAGAGGCACATGCGGAAGTTTTGTTGCATTTCATTAACCATGTAGTCACGCATTCGTTGTATGCAAAGATTTTCATTTACAGTTTGTCGTCCGAAGACTTCCGAAGACTCTCATGTCACACACTAGAACATGGTACGAGGTTTTCAAAGTCATACCTCCGAAGACTTCATTGGCATCCTCCACCGGTCATTTTTATGTTCTGAAGCCAACATACAAACAAGTTACAAGGGTCAAACACCTACTACCAGAATTAATAACAAGATGGATAGGCCAGATAGCCAACCTCGAAGTCGGCAAAATTATTATCAGGTAGCACAAGTGCAAAAGGAGTTCAACGATGCAAGACTTATGTAGCTGAAGGCCACAACAGAAGGAGATGTCTGTCATCCACATCTACTTGAATTTTTGTTGTATTGTGCATTTGTTGCTATAATTTTAATTTGTAATGACTTTCACATTATGTAAAACATTTGAGTTCCACAGTGTCTTGTTTAATTATGTAGCAAAACGTGTGTAGATTAAATAAACGTAAATGAAAATAACAAACAAGTTTCAATCCTTATTCAGCGACATATGATCCCGCGGTTTGTAACAGCGTGATTTGTATTCCAGATGATCCTGTGGTTTGAAACATCGTGATCAAGTACGTTTGAGTTCGAGCTGTCTTGGATGCACCATGTTAATTATAATACAAATCAAGTAAAATGGGTATATTGATGAAAAATAGTATACATGACAATTGTCTATTTTATTAATTCATTTTAGAGAAAATAAAATAATTAATTAAACCTAAGGACATAAGAATTTCTTTCCTATCACTACACATTTACTGATTAAATCAATGATTATATTTCATGGACATTCAATAGCTAAATCGTAAAAATATTCAGTGTTCAATGCAAAATTTGACCGTATAACTTTCATGTAAATTAAGCATCAACCTAATTTTTCTACGAAACGTTGCTGGTAAACTGAAAACACATATTTGGCAATGAAATGTAAAAAATATAAAGATAAGAACATTTATCAAACGATTGTCATACGACCGATCAGAAAACAAATGAATACGAATACCGTAGAACATCAGTCATACGATTTTATTTTCTTGTGAGACGGAAGGATTATATATGAATCATTGATTTATTAATTAGATAGTTGAGATTAAATTATTTTAATTAAATAGAGCGATTGAATTTGCAAAAACACACACTTGGTGGTGGGATTTGACGATTGTTTTGAATTTAAATATCATTCGTTGGATTATTAGTAATCAACGATCTAGATTGTGTCTCATGAGATTATAGGTGTCCCCTTGACCTTTTCCCCACATAAATATATTATTTAAAAAATCAAACACTGTAATTGCTTCAGACATGTACATTTGACGTTAATTATTACATAGGAAGAAGTTCGAGAAGAATATGTTAATATTTGTAAGACGGTGAGACATAATCTCAACTGTTGATCATTTATAATTCAACGGACGAGATTTAATAAAAATATAACCGTCAAATCCAACCGCTCGTATTTTTTGCAAATTCAATTGCCTAATTAATTAAAACCAACTTTAATCTTAATCGTCAGGTTAATCAAATTAACGATTGAGATCATGCCCCTTTCTTACAAATGTTTATCATTCTTCGTAATCCTATCTCTTACTCTTTTCCCTTCCTGCATAATAACTATAAATTGAAAGTTTGAGGTTCGTTTTACAATCACTTGCCTAGAAAAATAGACAGAAGTTTGACGACTGCGAAGGTGTTGATAATTATTTCATGTCGTATTATTGAATACATAAAATTTAAAATATAATGCACAATAATTATTAATATTTAAGTTATATGATTAACTAATTATGCAAGCCTCATTAATTAAAAAAATTATATATGTTTTTCTACAACAATATGTGTGCACATATATATAGGGCTAGTTTCACAGAGAAATTTTGATTTATGGGAGACATAGAGACAACATAGCTACGAACATTTCACTCATTTGTTCATTACAATATCAAAGTAGTCTTGATACATATATGACATGAATCACACACAAAACATAAAATAATACATCATAAAATGTAGGGTTAATTACAGATGACTACCCACATAATAGGCCATATTCCACGCCACCACCTCTATGTTATAATATTACATTCGACCACCTTTATAATTACTAACGTTTCCAAAGAACCACCTCAGTTAACGGCAGTTAACGGAGAGGTGGTTAAATGGAAACCAAATTGATTATAAAGGTGGTGCAGTGGACACATATTTATTATAGAGGTGGTGTATTGTAATAAAAATACTATTATTATATTAAAAAATTAATATATTTAACGGAAAAATTGACGGAACAGTGATAGGTGGTTGTTTGGGAATGTCAAATGTTATACGGGTGGTCGAATGTAATATTATAATATAAGGGTGGTAGCGTGGAATATGACCTATTATGAGGGTGGTTTTTCGTAATTAACCCTAAAATGTATTCAAATATATAAGGATTAATTATAAATGACCACCTGTATAATAAGCCATATTCCACTCCGTTGCACCTGTATAATAGGCATTCAACCACCTTATAATTATCGATGTTACCAAATAACCACCTATGCTAACAGAGAGGTGGTTACATGGTAACGAAAGCAATTATAGAGTTGGTGAAGTGAAAATTCATTTATTATATTGGTGGTGTATTGTAATAAAAATATTATATTATATTAAAAAGTTAATATATTTAACGGAATCTTTGATGAAACAGTGACAGGTGGTTGTTTGGTAATATCAAACGTTATACAAGTGGTTGAATGCAGTATTACAATATAAGGGTGGTGGAGTGAAATATGGCCTATTATGCAGGTTGCCATCTGTAATTAACCCAATATATAAATACATTCCATCAAACAACCCTACAATAATCCTTTTTTGGAATTTCAAGACATGCAAGCATTTTAATAATTAATATGAAACACAAATCATCAAAAAATATGCGAAATATAAACATCAAAATATCGAAAAATATTAACTTTCAGTTAGGTTATTTCGGTTTTGTCTAGTTTGAGTTTTGAGTTTCAAAAATGTCAACTTTTTAGAATCCCGCTGTTTCATTCCGCGAGATGCCGTTTAAAAAAATTATGTGGTATTTAGATCCTATGTGGTGTGACACGTTTGCTTCAAAACGACGCATTTTCTATTTTATAAGGATCCCGCTATTTGAATCTGCATGATCATCTTAAAATAAGGATCCCGCTGTTGCATACCGCGGGATCAAATGTAACTGTAGTGAAATTTTCATTTTTCATATTTTTCAAACGGGTGAATTAAAATTTAATTTTTTGATTGATGAGATGGTTTGATTTTGTAATTGTTAACTCCTAAACACTCCATGTCTTTAGAAGTCACATTTATTATATTTAGTCAAACCATCTCATCAATCAAAAAATTAAATTTTAATTCACCCGTTTGAAAAATATGAAAAATGAAAATTTCACTACAGTGACATTTGATCCCGCGTTTTAAAACATCGGGATCCTTATTTTCAGATGATCATGCGAATTCGAACGGCGAGATCCTTATTAAATCGAAAAATGCGTCGTTTTGACGCAGACGAGTCGCGCTACATAGGATCTAAATGCCACGTAATTTTTTTAAACGGGATCCCACGGAATGAAACAACGGGATCTTAAAAAGATGACATTTTTGAAACTCAAAACTCAAACTTGACAAAATTGAAATAACCTAACTGAAAGGTAATATTTTTGAGAATTTTCCCAAAATATCACTCATAGCCAGATCACTGTCTTTCAAATGAGATAGATTCTCTTTAATTGTTTGTTGCATGAGAGATCAATGATAGTAGCCAGGTCGTCACTTGATTCTCTTTTAATCAGTATCTTGCTTGAAAATAGTAGTAGACTACGTTCCCTTTCAAATTTGGATCTTTTTCAGACGTGTTTACTTTCAGATCTTTCGGATGTGTTCGGATCTGCTCGGATATGTATGCATGTGTTCGAATCCGTTCTTTGTCTATGTGATTATTTTTTCTTAATTATTTTGATGAGGCCCGTTTTGGCCCAATACATTCGGGCTTTTCAATAATTAGCGGGCTTTGAGAAATTGTCTCGGCCCGGCCCAAAAATTTGCTATATATGACTATTAGGATTAGACTTGATATAAAATGTTTGGACCCGGCCCAAAGGGCAACACTAATTAAACAGTTATAAATATTTACTTGCACACTAATCCTTTCTAGGGTAAGAAAATATATTATCATCTTACATCCATCTATATATTTCTACCATTTAGTTTAGTTCTGTCGGTGGATGCGTGCCACCAAACGCTATGTCATGTTCATGACTTCACAACATATCAACATTGATGTTGCATTAAGTCGAAATTAGGTAAGAGGGAAAACTTTATTGAATAAAAATGAGGAAGTGAAAATTACGAGATAATATGACATGAATAAGAAAATTGAGTAAGAGGAAAATTTTCATTGAATAAAAAAGAGGGAGTGAAAATGAAGGGGAGATGAGGAGGGAAATTAAGGACGGAAAATGATAATGAATAAAATGAGAAGAGTGAGAAAATAAAAGTGAATGAAAATGAAGAGGGTTTAGGGTTTAAGTTTGGGATTTTGAGTTATCATCTAACATGAGCATTATTTGATTATAAATTGTATAAAAGGATACGCATTTATCAAGTCTTGTTATGAAATTATGATCTAATGCAATTTACAACTATACACATGTATTTAAAGACACATGCACATTTAAATTTACTCTATTTAAATGAGACGATATCTCATGTTGATGGAATAAGATTGCACTGCTACATCCAATTATAAGTGAACATACAAGTTCGTCGTTTTGGACATTTCAACATGAAAATCACATTAGGCATGACCTCTGTATATATGTATGATTACTCAAACTTTATATCCGTCCGTTATCTGATTACTTATACTTTTGATTTCTTTGTAATATGATCATGCATATTTTAGTTTTCTTTGTTATTCATGATCATATACTTTAAATTATGAACCCCTTAAACTCTAGGTTGGGGTATAGAGTTTAGGATTGTGAAATTATGTATGGAAAGTAGTGGGAAATCATATACAATCAATTCCTTAGATTTAGTTGCACATAGTTAAATATTGCACCTTTTGATAATAAATATTGTGACAAAAAGTTTCTAAAAAATTATGTAATAGTAATATTTCAATTTTAAGATTAAGCAGCAAGGAAAATGTGTAATAAGAAATACAAATATAATTCATTCTTATAACTTAATGAAAACAATTACATGGAATAAGAATGAGAAATGAAAAAAATTAAAATTACTATTGTAAGGTTATGAATTCTATATTATTTCTCAATGTCTAGTACAAATGGAGGCACCTCTATTTATAGGATTGATAGAGGTGAGGAGTTACACAAGGAATAAATAAGCTAATATTGTAGCTTAATGTGATTAAGTGGAAGGTCATCCAACTTAAATGTATAATACTCTCCCTTTGGATGACTTGCATACAAAATTCTCCTTGTGTGCATTGTGATGTATATACTGCCTCTTTAAAACTCTTTCCTTTGAAAAACCCAATGGGAAAAAACAAAGGAAGGGAAAAGAGTACAACCAAAATACTCCCCCTCATTGCAATATGTCACTAAGTTTACACATTCCAGTGTCATGTAGGAGCACAATAAACACTTTAGGTGCTAATGCCTTAGTAAATAAGTCTTCCAAATTTTTGTTAGATTGTATTTGGCAAACATTAATCTCCCCCTTAGCTTAAAGCTCGTGTGTCGAGAAGAATTTCGGAGATATGTGCTTTGTTATATCACCTTTGATGTATCCTTCCTTTATTTGGCCTATACAAGCAGCATTATCCTCGTATATCATTGTTGGACTTTGCTTACTTGATAGTATTCCACAAGTATTCTTAACATGATGAATAAATGATCTAATCCTAACACATTCTCGTCCGGCTTCATACAATGCAATCAACTCTGCATGATTTGATGATGTAGCCACTTAACTCTATTTAGAAGACCGCCATGAAATTGCAGTTCCTCCATATGTGAATAAATATCCCGTTTGGGAAATAGCCTTGTGTGGATCATATAAATAACCCGCATCGGCATAACCAATTAATTCACCTTTTTGTACATCATTTGTTCTTTTAAAAAATAAGCCCATATCACTTGTTCCACGTAGATAATGTAGAATATGTTTAACTCCGTTCCAGTGTCTTTTTGTGGTCGATTAACTATATCGGGCAAGTAAATTAACTGCAAAAGAAATATCTGGTTAGGTATTATTAGCAAGGTACATTCAAGCATCAATTGCACTGAGATAAGGTACTTCTAGACCCAAAATTTCTTTAGTGCTAGAACGTGGGCGAAAAGGGTCTTTTTCGATGTCAAGTGATTTACTACCATTGGCGTGTTTAATGGTTGTGCCTTATCCATATTAAAACTCCTTAAAATCTCTTCAAGATAATTAGTTTGATGAATAAAGACTCCAATCTCAGTATTTCGAACTGCAAGCCGAGACAATATTTGGTAGTCCCAATATCTCTTCTGGAGTTCCAATAATATTTAAATCATCAACGTAGACATCTATGATTACATAACCTAATTCTGTTCTTTTTATAAAACCACATGGACATATTTCAGTATTAATAAATCCTTGTGCTATCAGATAATCACTAAGGCGATTATACCACATCCGACCAGATTGTTTCAGTCTATACAATGACCTTTTTAATTTAATGGAGTACAAATGACAAGGTCTATTATGTAATGCTTCAGGCATTTTTAATCCTTCAGGGATTTTTGACGAGCACGTCGTTGAGTGCTGCAAATTTGTCCCGGCTCTCCTACTAGTATAGTCTTGGTAAGCTGGGGTCGAATCCACAGGGAACGGTGAGAAGTCAACTTTTGATCTACAACTAAAATTGGGGTTTGTAAGTGAAAGTAATTAAAAGAAAACAGTCGCGCAAGTAGAGCTGGCGCACAATCAGAAAGCAGTCACGCAAGAAGTTAAATATGCAAAAGATGAGCTCGGTTCAGATTCTTCACTATGAATTTTCATGTTTATCATTGGTTACTAAAGATACATGATATAATGTTCACGTAGGTTAAGGTCCTGTCACAGCTTAATAACCTACACATACATTCCGGTCAAAGTCCGTATGATATTATTACTCAATCTAGTCTAGTCAACCACGAATCCGGTCAAGGTAGCTATCGACTATTCTAGTGTCACTCCTATCATTCACAGTCACGTACTTCTGATAGTTTAACTATAGATAACAGATTCTACAACTAAGTCTGCGGTGCAAGGCTTCGCTTAATTGTCTAACCTAATTATCATGCAATTGAGCTTGGAATAATAATACTAAACTTATCATGCAATTAAGAACAAAACCTCAAAACATGTCATTCATAGATCTGAATCCAAACCGAATTCAGTAAGTTAGCTACTCATACTGAATGTATACATCTCAAACATAAATAATGAACAACTATAATGACAAAACAAATCTGAGTGACGCGTCGTCTGGCTCGCGTCGGCAGCTTGCGCGCACGGCTAGGTCTGAATTCCGCTCTGAGCCGTTTGGTCCCCTCTGCGCGCACACTTGTGATCTCCATGAAGCTTTGTATTTATAGTCTTGCCTCCTAGGGTTTCCACGAATTATTAGGCAAGAAAATCTGTAGGAAATCATCTTTATCTCTAAAAATCAGCTTTGGGAATATTTGATCTCCAAAAACCGAATTTAGAAATATTCTTTGCGCGTGATGACGTCATCGCTCCGGATATTTCGTTGTTTGCTGACGTCATCGTTTTGCTCTGCTGTGCGCGACCCACACTTGCGCGCCATACTGCTCGCGCGCTAGTGGTCTTTTGCTCTTTGTTGTCACATTGTTGTCTTTTGCCCCGAGATTCAGCCTTCTTGTTGCACTTTTTTTCTAACTCTTCTTTTAAACCTGAGATACAAAACTACACCAAAAGTGTAATCTTATACTTAAATATGTTAGAATCTAAGCAGTGTAAAGGACTTAAAACAGCATACAAAAGTTCTCTATCAATTTTCATGTTTATATCTTTATCCTAGTATTCAAACAGGTACGCAGTCACAACATCGATAGTTTCATTTTAAGTCGTTCAAAAATGGCTAAAGATACGAGAAACCTTAATGTTGTTGCATCCACTACTGGTGAATAAGTTTCCACAAATCTACTCCAGGTTTTTGTGTAAACCCTTGTGCAACCAGTCTTACTTTGAATATAACAATTTCATTACGCTCATTACGTTTTCGTACAAACGCCCACTTCTAGCCTATTGATTTTACACCTTCGGGTGTTGGAGCTTCAGGTCCTAACACACCACGTTTATTTAGAGAATTTAATTCTGCTTGAATTGCTTCTTTTCAACTGTCCCCAATCATTTCGTTGTCGACATTCATATAATGTTTGTGGGCCATTGCCATCTTCTTTGATGATGACATCTAATGCAACTGAATAGGCAGAAACATCATTCAAATGCACATCATTACGATGCCATCCAACACCGGTATTTGCGTAATTGATTGACATTTCAAAATTGTTATTTGATATTGCCTTCGTTTTTCTCAAGTAAAGGCTCTTCAGGAGTCATATTTTTATATGTGTTTGCATTTGATATACAGACATTCTTTTTACATCTTGCGTGTTCTTTCCGCTTCTGGGGAATTATATATTGGACCCTAAAGATTTTCCACGCTTTCGATGTACTTGGGTAACTAGCAATATTTTTATTTGGAGTTACTATAGGTATCTCCAAATGAGCTGGGGCATTTTCAGAAGGTATATGTGACTTTGTCACTTTCTTGGCATCTGTAAGCGCGTCAGGTAGCCTATTCGCTATCTTTTGCAAGTGTATAATCCGTTTTCAAGTTTGCTATCTATTGTTCTCGGATCAAAGAATAATATGGAAGATGTATTCCAATTAATATCTGTTTTAATCTCCTTTTGTTCTCCCACTAAAGTCGGCAATTTTGATTCATCTAAATGACAATCAACATATCGAGCTCTAAATAAATACCAGTTAATAGCTCTAGATATTTGATAATTGATGGGACTCAAACCCAACATATATTCCCAACCTTCTTTGTGGCCTTAATTTAGTTCATTCTGGGGGAGAGATAGGGACATATAAACCGCACAACCAAAAATCTTTAAATGCGAGATATATGGTTCTCTTCCGGAGACTAGTTGTATTGGAGAATATTTGTTATAAGTAGTTGGTTGAAGTCTTATTAATGTTTCTGCATGCAAGCTGCATGTCCCCCACACAGATGTGGGTGATTTAGACTTCATTAGCAACAGTCTAGCTACTAATAGCAACCGCTTTATCAATGACTCTGCTAAGCCATTTTGAGTATGAGCATGGGCTACTGGATGTTCAACTACTATTCCAATAGACATACAATAATCGTTAAATGACTTTAATGTGAATTCTCCAGCATTATCCAACCTAATTCGTTTAATTGGTTGATCAGGATAATGAGCCCTTAATTTAATAATTTGGGCTAAAATTCTCGCAAATGCAACATTTTGCGTTGATAGTAGGCTTACATTCGCGGTGTTATAGGTCCACATATATCACGTTGAATTCTTTCAAGGAACATGGGAGATTCCGCGTTTACTTTAGTTACAGACGGTCTTGTTATGAGTTTGCCAACTGAACAAGCCGTGCATGAAAGGTCACCGTTTGAGAGGATCTTCAGGTCCTTTAGTGGGTGTCCATGTGAATTGTCAATGATTCTCTTGATCATTGTTTCACCTGGGTGACCGGGTCTATTATGCCACAATGAAAATAATTCATTATCAACTAACTTATGGTTAGTGACTTTGTACACTTCAATGGGAAATATTTCTATGCCATATAATCCACATGAGTGTGCTATCATTTTCTCTAAAACTTGCTTCTGGCCAGTTCTGTAAGATACAAGAAGTAGGTATTCAGTACCACTTTCGCACTTAGTTTCAATATGAAGATCATTTCTTCGAATGTCTTTAAAACTAAGCAAATTTTTTGTGATGCACTTGAATATAATGCATCTTTAATTTTTATTCTTGTTCCCCCAGGTAACATGATACATGCTCTTGCGGAGTTCCGGAGATAGTATTAACACTGGTTTGTGTCATTTCTAAATTCAAAAAAAACTTCAAGTTTTTTAGAAGTATGAGTTGTAGCACTGTCCACAAGGCATAATTCTCCAACATTGATATTTCCATTTGTTTGATTCATTCTATAAAACAAAAACAAAATAAAATAAGATAATATTTTTATTGAATAAAAATAACTTGATTAATAATGCATCATTACAACTATGTTGAAAATAGCATTACAACTTATTTTGTTATTTATTTTATTGATAATATTTATTATTATTTTAATAACTAAAGGAGATCATCATCCATGGAGAGGTCACCAAAATTAATGCCATAGTTTGGCAAGTCCTTCTCAGATTCAACTTGCTGGAGAAAATCATTCGCCTCAAGGTGGTTGATGTTAGAAGTGCTAGCTTCAGCAAGATTAGTTTCCACACCCTTTTCTTTATTCTTTAAGGACTCTTGATATAATTTTCTAAGGTGTGCTGGCGTACGACAATTACGCGACCAATGTCCAACATCTCCACATTTATAACATGGGCTCTCAACATGAGTTTTAGGCGTTTCTTCTGGAACATTCCTTCTTTGGTTATTTCCAACATTCTTCTGGTTGGTTTCACCCCACTAGATTACGTTTTTGCCCATCACGACCACGCCAGTATCCTCTACAACGTCCTCTTCGGAAGGAGGTAGCATTTGCTTTCGGCAAATTGTTTGATTGATTAGGAATTGGTGATGAACCAGTAGGTCGAGTTAAATGGTTGTTGAGAAGTAGTTGATTATTCTCTTCAGCTAAGATCAAACAAGATAATAAATCTGAGTAGGTCTTAAACCCCCTTTCTTTATACTGCTGCTGGAGTATGAGATTATCAGCATGAAATGTGGAAAATGTTTTCTCTAACATATCCTCATCGCGGATAGGCTCTCCACAAAGTTTCAAAATGGAAGTAATATGTAATAGTTCCGAATTATAATCCGAAACTTTCTTAAAGTTCTACAGCCTCAAATATATCCACTCGTAACGTGCACGAGGTAAGATGACGGTCCTTATATGACCAAAACGATCTTTTAAACTCTTCCAAAGTTCAGAAGGATCGCTCACTGTCAAATACTGTGTTTGAAGGCTCTCGTGGAGATATTGACGAAGTAAAATCATCGCCTTAGCGCGATCCTGCTGGGATGCGGTAGAATTTTCAACAATGGTTTCTTCCAACTTATTGCTTGATAAGTGGAGGTTAGCATCGATGACGGCACGTCGTTGGATGCCTCAAATTTAAATTTATTATTCCTCACAAGTTAGTATATGACAAGTAAGGGTCGAACCCAAGAGAAAGCAAATTGTATTCAAGTTCTCTAATGCAAGCTATTGAGATTGGATTTTTGTGGTTGATAACAATGTAATAAAACTCAGTTCGGGGATTTAACTACGACTACAATTCATACTATCATGCAATTCTACCTTTGTTCTTAAGATCATACTCCGTTAAGAATGCTATCTAATGTTTTCTCGCTAAAGACAAACATATATTATTCCACTCACGTTCTGATCAACTATCCACCGCTAGGTTTAAGTCAATAACATTACTCTACTTACATCAATTAGACACCGCTAGGCTAAACTAATGTAATGCAATTAGAGTGTAAACATGATGACAATCAAGTTACCGCTAAGAACACAAGATTTCACCAACAATATCATACAGGGAATAATTAACAAGGCGGAAAAAACAATGAAATACTTCATGCATTAATCATAATCAAATCCCCAAACCGAAATGGATTTAGTTACACATCGAATTCATGATTTCAACAACAATGCAATAATTCAAGATAACAACAACAATGCAATAAGATGAGAGTAAGAAATTGTCACTGAGTAATGAGATGACAGTCTTCTCTTCAGAATCCAGGAGCCACACCAATCGGAGATGAACCCTTGAATGAAATTGAGAATAATGGAATGATTGAGAGGTGTTGAAATGATGGAATATGGTGTTGTCTCAATTGGATTATCTTCTTTTATAGCCTCCCCAAGCTTGGATTTCGTGCCCTAGAATTTCTGGAACGATTTGGCTAAAATTGGCCAAAACCGTTGAGTTCTTTGAAATTCATAAATCAGCCTCGTGGCCATCCAAGCGCACGTCTCTTGATTTATCCAAGCGTACGCTTCTTCTATTTCCTCAAGCGTCGTACGCTTGGGGAAAGCTTTCGGACCAATTCTGATACTCTAAGAGGACGCTCTTGCCTTTTTCCAAGCGCACGTCTCTTGCTTTTATGATAAATCCTTGAACGTGCTCCTGGAAATTCCAGGGACGTAAGCTTGGAGTCCACGGCTACTTTTTGGATAGGGTTTTGTGCACTTTTTGAATTTCTTTTCTGAAAACTAAACAATACCAAAAGTGACGCATTTGATACAGGAAAGAAACATAAAATTGTGGGTTTAGATGATTTTAACTCATACAATTGTGCGTTATCAATCGACAACCCATGTAAGATAGTTTCTTCCGGAAACATCTAGGGTAGTAAACTCAAATCTTGCAAAGTTCGACATATATATAAAAAAGAGACTTCAAAAATAAAAAGCATACAATAAAATAATGACATCTAGATAAAAATAAAATGGTTTATTAGCAATTATACTCATCTACTTCAGGAGATGATATAATCATAAAACATTTATCATTTCAATAGGAAATGATCATTATATTATTATTTTCTATTGTCATTATAATTTCACTTCAAGAAAATAAATAGTAAACTTGTCTCCCTTCGAGAAAATCATGATGTGTACACATAGCCACTTTGGGTGCTGCATGTTATTGATTTCACTTCGGGTAAATCATAATATGTACAAATAGCAACTTCGGGTGCTACGTGTATTTGATTCTACTTCGAGAGATATCAAAAAGATATTTTCCACTTCAAGGTAATCTAGTAAAATAAATTGATTCCACTTTAGGGGAATCGATCTAGAAAAAGTTCATCCCCATGAATGAATAAAATATTTTATGATACTAGGCTTTTTGAGAGTTTCCTTTTTGAATAGAACTCAACTATGCCATCATCGTATTGAATCAAGATGGAGAAGGGAAGGAAGGAAGATTGATACCTCAAGAGCTTCGTGCTGATAACGTATTGTAAGGTTATGAATTCTATATTATTTCTCAATGTCTAGTACAAGTGGAGGCACCTCTATTTATAGGATTGATAGAGGTGAGGAGTTACACAAGGAATAAATAAGCTAATAATGTAGCTTAATGTGAGTAAGTGGAAGGTCATCCAACTTAAATGTGTAATAATTACGAGGGAAATGATAAGGAATCAAAATTAGTAAATGAGGAAAATTTAAGTGAATAAAATTTGAAGAAGAGGGAAATGAAAATAAAGAGATTCAAAGATTTCATTTTTAGGATCGTATAAACCTTAAGGTCTAGGATTTAGGATTTTGAAATCTGTAGTATATGCATGAAAAAAGAGGGGGTTTAGGGTTTGGGGTATTGAGTTTTGGTTTGAGGTATAGAGTTTGGAGTTGTAAAGGGGTTTCGGGTAAAGGGTTTATGATTGTGTAGCATATGATTGCTCATATACCGTAATCCTTGAACCTTAAGATTCGGGATATAGGGTTGCATAGTATACGCATTAAAAAAAGTAGGATAAATCAAATTTGGTCCATTTGGATTTAGCATCTTATTAAAATCTAATCATTTTATTTGATAATTCAACTTTGTAGATCCTTGTGTAAAAGATTCTTAATCTAAAAAATTATATTACTTAAATTTTGTGATTAAATGCATATCCAATTATTCGAAAGCTGTTGTATTTTTCAGTTTAGATGGTTTTGTTTGTTTATATGTTAGTTTGAGGTATTAGCTATTTATAGTCGTATGCAGTTTCTTGTTCCATGTTTAAAACATTTCTGATTCTGAAACAACTTTGAGAGGGAGAGAGAGCAGGGGTTGAAGAGGGATTTGAGGATCCATTTCATTTCATGGGATGCTTCGGTTGTCGTTGTTGGAAATCAAATAGGAGATCACTCCACCGGGAATCATCTCAAAGGCACATTGTTCGCACCCATAATGTCTCCGAAGATCAGAATCAAGGTATGGGAATCAATCCTTACATCTCTCCGCGCAGTTTCGTATGTTTAAATGTTTTTGTTTTTATTATGTTTTTCTTTTGTTCTTCATTGTTGAATCAGAAGTGACAGAGAGCTCTGAAAAAGAGGATGATGATGATGTTAAAAAAGTGCTGACTTTTAGCTACCGTGAGCTAGCCGCAGCCAGTAGTAATTTCGATCAAAAATGCTTCTTGGGAGAGGGAGGTTTTGGCAAGGTGCACAAGGGATATTTGGAGAACACAAATCAAGTAAGTGAAATTACAACTTATCATTTGTGAAATTTGCTAAGTTATCACTTTTAACAAGACCGGAAATTCCTTGAGGTGTTGCAGTATGTGGCTATCAAGCAACTTGATCGCAATGGGTGTCAAGGAGCAAGGGAATTCATTGTGGAAGTGCTGACATTGAGTTTGGCTGATCATCCTAATCTTGTCAAATTGATTGGATATTGCGCCGAAAGGAGCCATAGACTATTGGTCTATGAGTACATGCCTTTAGGATCTCTGGAGAACCATTTACATGGTATGTATTTGTGAACTGATAAAAGTTGTTTTGTTCTTGGCTGATGAACATATTTTGGAACAACGAGCATGCCCGAATGAATTTTGTGATATTCTGCTGTATGTATGTTTGCAGATCTTCAACTTGGTAGTAAAGGATTGGACTGGGCAACAAGACTTAAAATAGCTGCTGGGGCTGCAAGGGGATTGGAATATCTGCATAACAAAATGAAACCTCCGGTTATATACCGAGATTTAAAATGTTCCAACATTCTGCTGGACCATGGGTATCATCCCAAGTTATCAGATTTTGGCTTAGCGAAAGTAGGTCCTCTGGGTGATAAAACACATGTCTCGACGAGGGTGATGGGGACGTACGGATACTGTGCACCAGAATATGCCAAGACTGGTCAGCTGACATTTAAATCTGACATCTACAGTTTTGGTGTAGTTCTTCTGGAGATTTTACGGGCAGGAAGGCGATCGATTTAGAAAAACCTTACAGGGAGCAGAACTTAGTTGGTTGGGTGAGTGAGTTGTTTTCAATCAGTTAAGTATGAAAATGTTAATGATCAAAATACTCATTCACAGCTAACTGACGATTATATATTTATGTGTACTTGGCAGGCGCGGCCATTGTTCAAATCTCGAAAGAACTTTGTAGCTATGGCAGACCCTTTGCTTGAAGGTAGATTCCCGACGAAAGCTCTATGTCAGGTTCTTTACATAGCTGCTCAGTGCATTCAGGAGAAACCAAATATGCGTCCTTCGATTCTAGATATCATGAAAGCCTTGGATTTCCTTGCTAACCAGAGCCTAAAAGACTCTCAAAATAGCCTCTGAAGAAGGACAGTGTACCCACATTGTTCTCCCAAATATCATTTGTTGTGATAGACAGACAAGGCCATGTCCCTGAGCAACATTTTTTCCGACACATTTCCTGACTTGACTGATGGGAGCCCTTGAATGCCATCTCATTCTCATCTGCAAAATATTTATTTTCTAGTTTGGGATTGGGCTGCTCTCTTTCTCCTCCATTAATGACCGTAAAAATATAAAGACGATCATGTTCAAACAATGTATAAAGCATGCCTGATAAAATCGTTCCAGTAGCTCCGACCTCCAGTTTGATTTTGTTTACTTATGATTACCAATATTTCGTTTCTTGTTTGCTGCTGTTTGTTCTTCTGTTATTAGATACTGAAGTTTGTTTGTCTGGACGAGCTGATAGTTTAGCTTCGACTTTGTATTGTGATTGGGATAATCGATGTGGATGTTAGTTTTGACGAGAAGATGGTTTACCTTGGCTGCAAAATCATTTCTTTTTTCTGCTTCACTGCCTCTGTTCCAGAAAAGTTTGCTGTTTGGAATGTGCTTTACTTGCTTCTTAGATTGGTTTAGCATGCCTGCCAACGCTTGGTATACGCCACTTTACTGATGTTTACCACACTAAGAAAAATATATAGGATAAATATTTTATACGGTGTTAGATGATCCCAATAAAATAAAAGATGGGTGTAAAGCAAAGTTAGGTTTACAACATATGAATATACACGTAAGGAGTTATAGTTGTTACCTGATAGAAAAAACAAAAAACAAGATATATATTGACAAAAGGATGAAGTTCTTCGACTTTGTGAATTGGCAATCAGCTTAAATTTTTCAGATGGGTACGTTTCTAATATAGCATAGTGTAGAAAAGCGGAGCAAAGTAAATTCCAAGGTATGAAATCACATGATTGTCATATATTCATCCAAAAACTTTTGCGATGTAGTGGATAACCTTACCGTCCCATCAAAGTTTTTCCTTAACCCATCCTCTTTAGAATTAATCTATAAGGATTTGGAAAAGTTGGAAGTAGATATAGTATGACTTTTGCGTAAGCTTGAAACTATTTTCTACCTAGTTTTCTGACTCGACGGAGCATTTAGCATTGCACTTGCTGTGGGAATGTAAACTTGGACGACTTAGTCTTATTAACAAATAATTTATTTAAATAGTGAATATCTGTCAAATAATCAATTTTGTGAAAACAAACATTTTTATAATGATATTTAATCCATAAAAATAATATTGCATGCTCAGATAGCTACTCAATATGTAGAAAGTTTAATCATATGAAAATTAATTAGTTCGCTGATTTTATTAAAGTAAAAACTTGTTATATTTTCATTAAATCCCGCTTTTCATCCATAATGAGTATTTATATCCTCTTTCCTAATGTTAATCTTTCTAGTAGTAGATATGTAGGTTTTCAGATTTCTGGTTCTTCTACAATACCTTCACACAACTTCATTAGGTTTGTTTGATGTATCTATTAATCCAGTCAATTTCTTATTGGTTGAATAAGAATTATTTGATGAAAAACTTGTTATTCTACTTCTTCTTGCAACTTTTTGGTTGCTGTAATTTAACATGAAGAGGATGCAAACGAGGTGGCTATCGTGGTGGAGACAGGCATCCTACCGAAAATAATGAAATCTTTAGTGACATTGAAACATGTCCATCTAATGTTACAATTCAAGAGAGTCCGAATTCTGAATCTGGTGAAGAAAGTGACATTTACCATGAAAATGATGTGAATAATTTACGTATGAATTGCAAGCCTCGTAATTATTCTAAAGGAGATTGCAGAAAACCTCCACCACCTGAAAAAATAAGGGCAATTCCTGTCGGCAAAGGACGGTAAGTTAATTTTAAAAGTTTTAAAAATATTTATGTTTCAATATTATTTTCACTACTTATTTTTATTTGTGAGTAAAGCATAGTGGATCCGGTAGCTATAAGAAACATGACAAGTTTCAATCGTGCACATTGGCCTGCAGAGTGTTTTACTTATCGCAAAGCCATTATAAAAACTCAAGGAAAGTTTAAGAGGACTGTTTTGAAGGAGTTTAGAGTAAGTGTTTTATGTTTTTTTTTTGTTGAATGATTACTTTCATTTATTAAGCAGAGATATTACGAATATTAAGCAGAGATATTACTTATCGCAAAGCCATTATATTACTTTCATATATTCTTGAGAACTCGGAGATGGTATCATTAAGGTTGAATCCTTTGCTTTCTCATAAGTCAAGTTTAGGTAGACATCAAGACTATTTGCCTGTTAATAAAATCAATGCTAACATTTTCACAAACACTTGTAAGGGCACAGTTTCACATGATCATTTATGTTAAAATCTGATTTTTCGGACTTAAGATGATATTGTATCTCTTATCAAAAACCTTGTTCAACTATAAAAATTAGAATGTAAATTTAAATGGGAGCTAAATGGTATCAAAGAGTTGTTTTCTTCAATAATATGCGTTGAAATTAAGGCTAATATCTCCTTCACAACAAGTATTTGGATGTCTTCCACATTTGGGCATAGGACCTCTTCAATGGGTAGGACTGACTAATTAGACAAAGGCTGGGTATCCTTCTCTTGATTAATACGCATCGTGTTTTAGCATAAAGTGAGTTTTGAAGCATCATATCCGCTATCTTTCGCTCTGTTCAGCCAACTTCTTTGAAACCAAATCTCACATTTTTTATTTTGATTTTAGGGTTGTTGTTTTAGGGTTTCCACTAGTGCAAAATGATTCCTCAAATCCATAAAAATGTTTCCAATTAACTCTTCACCAACTTTGTAGTGCCTGAAATCCCCATCTTGATACTGTTGCAAAGTTTCCCCCAATAAAAAGACCTCGATCCAGAACTATGTCAAGACTGCAGAAAAAGCAATCGATGTGATACATCCACCAACATATACATCACATATATAGGGAGTCTCATTCCGTAAGAGAAAATTTCTGAATTGATAGTTTGGGTGTGACAAAATTGTTTTTCGGTTAAAACTCTCGATAAAGAAGTACCAATAATACAAACCGGTATGAGATGAAGAGAGAAATGATAGATTAGGAGAACATTAAGGAAATGAAACAGCAGGATATAGGATTTGCAAGAAGAGGAGATCAGTAAGAAGAGGAAGATGGAAATCAATTAATTCATTTCTTAATTCCAAAAGAGTTACATTGTGACTATTTATACTAAGTTTAATTAAAATACTTGTAGAACTCTGCCCTCAATCGGAAACAACTCAAAATAACAACTTGCAGGAAATCTAGCTCAAACTCAAATATGCACACAAGGATTTTATCCTGGTTTTCTAGCCACTCTCTGGCGGCTAGACTAATCTAGCAACACGAGCTTTATTGATGATTGAAGGAGGAGGAGATTACAGCAAAATCCTAGCTACAAGCTTCAGCTATTGCCCACACACTTCTCTCATCAGAGGCTACGACAGGAAGGTGCACACCTCTGCTGCATCACAGTACAGACAGGCGCGCACACAAAATAAATTGTGCACTGTTTGAACTTTTAACTATTTGCACATTTGACCCGGAACGCTATGTAAATTACATACTCATCCTTGAGACAAAACAAACTAACAAAAGTTAAACTTAGTAACTTTCTAGGTCTTCAAGCAATCTCTATTTTGATCTTCTTCAACAAGATCGTGCTGGCAAAAACATTGCAATCTCCACCTTGACTGCTTGATCTGCTCTTCTCTTATCATCAACCAACAACAAAGCTCAGCACACTCTTATATCTTAGTGCTTCTGAACAATGCCCAGAAGTTCTTGGCATTTTTCAAACCTTTCAACAGGAATTCTTTTAACTAGATTTTCCAAAATTAATATCTTAAACAACTTCACTTCCCCTGATTTTGTAACTCTTCTCACGAAATGCAGCCTCCCATTAATGTGTTTTGATCTCTCAGGAAATACTTGGTGCTTTGAGAGGTGAATGGCTCCTTGACTGTCACAGAAAATATTGACATTTTCCTGCACAAGTCCTAGCTCAGTTACTACACCTCTCATCCACAAAACTTCTTTAACTGCTTCAGTGATAGCCATATACTCAGCCTTTGCTGGTGATAAAGCCACTAGAGAGAGTGTAAACAAGCCTTCCAACTCACTGGAGTTTCCAAACATTGTGAACACATAATCAGTTTAGACTTTCTTGTGTCCAAACTTCCTGCAAAATCAGAGTCCACATTACCCATCACCAGTGCTCCACCTGCTTTAAATTTCCAAACATCAACCCTTCTCAAATGTCCAGCCAATATCTCATCACCCATTTCACAACAAATCAGTGTTGTTTACCAGGTTTAGCCACAAACCTACTCACTAAACTAACTGCATTTGCCAAGTAAGGTCTAGTACATACCATTGCATACATCAAGCACCCTATTATACTGGAATAAGGGACATCCTTCATATATTCAAATTCTTCTTCGGTAACATGAGCTTGATTTGCACTTAGTTTAAAATGATTTGCTAATGGGGTACTAACTGGCTTCACATTTTCAAAACCAAATCTAAGCAAAACCTTTTCAACTAACCAGATTAACACATAAATAATTTCCTATGATTTTTAAATCTGGTCATTTCCATCCCAAGAATTTTCTTAGCTGACCCAGATCCCGCATCTCAAAACACTCATTTAGCTGCAATTTAGTTTACTTATCTCTTCTTTCTGTTTACTAGCAATCAACATGTCATCAACATATAAAAGTAGATAAATATAACACCAATCATCAAACTTCTTGAAATAGACAAACCAATCATAACTGGACCTTCTGAAGGCTACTTTCAGCATGAACTCGTCAAATTTTTTATACCACTGCCTAAGAGCTTGCTTTAAACCATATGAGGATTTTTTAAGAAGGCATACTTTTTTATTAGGATTTCTAACATCAAAGCCATCAGGTTGTTACATGTAAATAATTTCATCCAAGTCACCATGCAGAAAAGCAATCTTTACATCAAGTTGCTCAAGTTCTAAATTCATTTGTGCTACCAGGGCCAAAATAATTCTAATTGACCTATACTTCACAACAGGTGAATAAATCTCAATGAAATCTACACCCTCTTGTTGAGAAAAATCCATGGCCACTAGTCTTTCTTTCCATCTAGACTCATCAGATCCAAATATATTTTCCTTCTTCTTAAATATCCATTTGCAACTTACTAGTTTCTTTTGATCAGGTTTGTTCACAAGGGTCCATGTTTCATTTTTATTCAGAGAAGCCATTTCTTCCTTTATAGCCTGAATCCACTTGTCACTGTTTTCAGACTTAATTGCCTCTTTAAAGGATCTTGGTTCATCTTCATCAATTTCTTTTGCCACGTTGACTGCAAATGACCCCATATCCTCAAAACCAAATCTGATAGGATTTCTTTCTACACCAACTCTTCTTGTTCTCTCCCTGGCTAATTGTTATGAAGAGAGCCCTGCAATTCTTTGGTTTCTTGGAGTAGTTACCACTGCTTTCATCAGCTCTATCAATCTCATTTCTTGATAAACTTCAACACCATTTTCATTTCCAAAGCTTCACTTTCAAGCTCCACCTCAACCTGAGATTTAACTCTAGGCTTTGAATAATCTTCATCATGGTCAGTTCACATCTGCATAGGTTTCTTGAACTCAATAGCAAAAGATGGACATCTACTGATTAGATAACAGGCAGTTTGCAATGCCTCAGCCCACAACTTCTATAGCAAACCAGCTTGGAAGAACATACATCTTACCTTTTCAAGTATTGTTCTGTTGTACCTTTCAGCTAATCCATTTTCTGTGAATTTCTAGAAAATATGTGATGTTCTGAAATACCTGCACGCTTACACAAATCCAAGAATTACTTGTCTAGAAACTCGTCTAGAAACTCTATACCATTGTCATTTCTAAGCCTTTTACTTTTTCTTGTTTGCTGATTTTCAACTAACAATTTCCAGGTCTTAAAGACGTGAACAACTTCATTCTTATGCTTCAGAAAATACACCCAAACTCTCCTAGAGTATTCATCGATAAGAGTCATGAAATATTTCCTACCTCCAATTGATTCAATTTTAGAGGCTCTCCAAAGATCAGAGTGAATATATTCTAGTATACCAACAATTCTATGTACTCCTTTGCAAAATCTAACCTTACTAGATTTACCCAAAATACATTTTTCACAAAACTTGATACTACTAATAACACCTCTCCCAAAAAATCATGTTCCGTTAATTATATCAACCTTGCTCACCTACATGTCCCAATCTAAGAAGCCACACCATAGTCTTATCTGTAGATTGTTTTGACAAACAACTTTCACCACGATAACAGTTTCACTACACAACACATATAAGTCATTTTTAACTCCCTTCAACACGAACAATGAACCTCTAGCTATTTTAATAACACCCTTCTCAGCCTTAAACGAATAATCTGTAGCATAAAGAGTTCTTAAAGAAATTAAATTTCTTTTCAGTCCAGGAAACTAGGAAAGTACCTGACTTGAGTAAGTAACTTAGTACCTCCACCTTCCGTTTTAATTCTCACAGACCCAATACCAAGCAATTTGCAAGCTTTTTTGTTTCCCAGTAGAACAGTTCCACCAAACCAAAGCTTATTTGGAGTCATGTGAAAAGAGCAGCCACTATCTAGGATCCACTTGACACTGGTATCCTTCTCAGTTGCAATAAGAACCTCCGCACTTTCATACCCATCTTCAGCAACTGAAACTTCTGCTTGCAGGTTTCTTCTCTTTCTTCTTTCTATCAGGACAATCTTTTCTAAATGGCCTTCCTTGTAATAATGGAAGCATTTAAATTTCTTTTAATCAGGTTCGATTTTCTGACTATTAGGACTTTTACCTCTGAGATGTTTCTTAAACTTCCTCTTATTTGAGTCATGTTTGTCAAACTTCCTCTGCACAGTTAAACCTTTAGCAACATCCCCTCATGACTGAGTTTCAATCTGGTTGGATTCCAAAGCTGACAACACTTTCTCAAGACTCAAGGTTTATCTAGAATACTTCATTGTTTCCACAAAGGTAGAGTATGAAGGTGGAAGTGAGTTCAATATCATGATGACCTGGTCCTCATCCTCAACTTTAACTCTAATGTTCTCCAGATCTGTGACTATCTTTGAGAACTCATCGAGGACTTCTCATCAGACATCTTAAACCAAAACATCATGCCCTTCAAATAAATCCTATTAGTCAGTGTCATAGTCCTGTAGAGCTGCTCCAGCTTCAACCAAACTCCAGCTACAATTTTCTCCTTAGAAACCTCCCTTAAAACCTGATCCTCAAGATACAAGATGATTGTGCTGTA
Source organism: Sedum album (assembly GCA_006409495.1). Lineage (NCBI taxonomy): Eukaryota > Viridiplantae > Streptophyta > Magnoliopsida > Saxifragales > Crassulaceae > Sedum > Sedum album. The sequence continues at coordinate 76,295 of QZGG01000574.1, forward strand.
GGCTAGCTCCAATAGCTCTTCCTTATCTTTTTTTGATATAGTTTCAGGGAGTTCTTTCTCACCTTGCAGAGCTTTCATTATGGGAGAAGTTTCCCTTGCCATCAAACCTCGTCAGAGTCATTCTGGCCGCAGGTATGTACACAAGAAATAACTCAGAACAATAATCTGCAGGATACCTAGCTCAAATACAGGTATGTACACAAGAAATGATGCTGGTTTGGCTAGACTTATCCAACAACAAAAGCGTTATCGATCATTAAAGGAGGAAGAGATTACATCAAAATCCTAGCTACAAGCTTGAGATATTGCTCACACACTTCTTTCAACATACGCTGCAACAGGAAGGTGCACACCTCTACTGCACCACAATACATACATGTGCGCGTACGAAAAAGACTGTGCACCAATTGAACTTTTAACTATTTGCACGTTTGACCCGGAACTCTATGTAAATTTCATACTCATCCCTGGGGCAAAACAAACTAATAAAATTTAAACTTAGCGACTTTTTTTGTCTTCAAGCAATCTCTGTTTTAATCTTTTTCAACCAGATCATACAGGCACAAAAATTACAATACTTTATAATATTAAATTAATGATATATCTGTAACATAAATCTTGAATATTCTTAAGGCTGAGTAAGATATGTTGATGTCTTAAATACTTTTTCCATGGACGGCTTGGAACTAAGTTCTTGCGTTTTCGAGGTTGAAGGTTTACAATTTGTGACGCCAATTATATCACAGGTTAATTACAGATGATCATCTGCATAATAGGTCATATTTCACGCCACCACCCTTATATTATAATATTATATTCGACCACCCGTATAACATTTGACGTTCCCAAACAATCACTTATCACTGTTCCGTCAAATTTTCCGTTAAATATATTAAATTTTCAATATAATAATATTATGTTATTACAATACACCACCTCTATAATAAATGAGTGTCCACTTCACTACCTTTATAATCACTTTGGTTTCCATTTAACCACCTCTTCGTTAACTGAGGTGATTCTTTGGAAACGTTAGTAATTATAAAGGTGGTCGAATGTACTATTACAATATACAGGTGGTTTTGTGGAATATGGCATATTATAATGGTGATTATCTGGAATTAACCCTTATATCACAAAGGATAGCATGTGTTGAAATGTGAAGCTGCGTCATGGTCTGCGTCAAGGTGTGAAGCAGAATGAGCCACGTCATCAGAACTAAAGATGAAGAACGAGTGATGCAGGATGAGCCACGTCATCAAATGAGACGACGTCGTTTTAGCAGAAGTCTGAGGTTGTTAAGCTGTTAGCAGTGAACGGCCTGGATCGAAGCGTGACGAACGGCTGTGATCGAATCTGGAGATCTATATAAGGCTCTGCGTCATCATCTTCTTCAGAACGCGAATTTTTTAAGAAAAGCGAATCTTCGAGAAGGCAAAGTGATCAAAGCGATTCAACAAGGGTTTTCGATCTAGAGGTGTTCGGCGGAGTTGTTCGAAGTCTCGGTAGAGCGATTGTGTTGTATTGCTGCTGAATCAGGTGTTGATTCAGGTTTGTGGTTGATCGGAGATTGTAAATCCGTTGCCGGCGGTTCTGGCTCATAGTGGAACCTCGAACTACGGTTCGCACAACGTGGATTAAAGGCTTCTTCGGAAGTCATATAACCACGGTATAAATCTTGTCTCGATTCAGTTTTTCATCTGATTCAGTTTCCGCCTAGTTCGTCTAGTGAGTCAGATTGAGTGAATCGAGTGAGGACGAAGTTAAATCTGATTCAAGGAACGTAGAACGATCCTACAGCATAGATATGTATGAAGCCCTCGACCCTACTGAATTTCATCATCTCTATAATCAATATTGTCCTCATTAGAATCAACCCTAAACAAGAATTTTAGAGTGACCTTTGTTATCAAATTACAAGTCAATTAGTAAGAAAAACTATATGTTGTAATTGAGTTGATTATTTACATCCTGAGAATTTTCTCATCATATGAAATTCTTAAATTCTCGAAATGGCTCTTCCCTTATTAACCTCGGATGGACCTCGAACCTTTACCAACTTCAACATCTTCACTTAAGATACGACAAGGAAAAGAATTGAAGATCATTTTTACAAATTAGGATTTCTATTTTACGAATTGTGTATCAAAATTAACTTTTATTTAATTTATGAAAAATCTAAAAGAATATAAAAAATGAAAAACAAATTAATACTATCGTTAAGTTTAGTAGAACGTTCAAAATTAATGAAATAAAAGATATAAGCGATCTGCATACAAAATATTTTTAAAAAAATGATTTGTCGAGAAATAACTGTTATATAGATATTTTTTATAAAAGCCTATTGTAGTATTGTTTACTCGTGTTCATCTTTTTATGAGTTTTTGGACCTCACTTTGTATTTGATAATTTTATTTTAATGTATGAGATCGGATCAACATACTAATGAGATAAGTCAGTTATACATTATATTATACATGACATGTGCAATAACGTGATGCAATTCAGTCATTAATAAAAACAATCAACGAATACAAATGAGATCGACATATCCACCCAAAAAATGAATCGACGTGAATAAACCTTTCGTTATTATTAATTTGTTTAAAGGTTAGTTTGTCTTATTGTTACAAAAAAGGTTAGCATTTCCCCTTCTGCCTAAATAAACAACTTTTTGGAATTAGCTTGCCTTATATTATTCACAGAGTTGAGAGAGCTTTGTTTCAACTGTTTGACATTGTCTTGTTTGCCATGCGTTGGCAGCTATTCCGAAGGATTCATCCACGTCTACGTAATACATGCACGTGTCGTGTCCTCCATGCATGCACCTCTTATTAATCACAGATCCTATTCCTAAGAGCCAAGAGTTCAAAGACTGTTTGGGGAGTAAGATGGCTGGTCGTAGCAACCTAAATCCAGTGTTCGCTTATACGGTTGTTTATGTAAAAGACGTTGCAAGGTCAGTTGAATTTTATGCGAAAGCCTTTGGGTATAGTGTCCGCCGTTTGGATCAATCTCATAGGTGGGGAGAGTTGGAGAGTGGACAGACCACCATAGCCTTCACACCGGCTCACCAGCATGAAACTGATGATCTAACTGGAGAAGTCAAGACTTCGTCATCGTCTCGACCCCCTGTCGAGGTTTGTTTCGCATACTCGGACGTAGATGCAGCCTACAAGGTAAGTAGGCTATAATGCAACAATGATACTTCATTATGCTCTCTTTATCTGTATATTTATATTCACACAATATTTGATTTTTATGTATCTTTAATAATAAATATATATTCCTAAATTTACTCAAGCAAGCGAAGTGTTCTTCTAAATATATATTATGAATGTGTTGATATTGTTGTTATTATTTGCATGGGCAGAGGGCAGTAGAGAACGGAGCTGTAGGGGTGAGCGAGCCAGAGCAGAAAGAGTGGGGTCAGAAAGTAGGTTACGTCCGAGACATGGATGGTATTGTTGTCAGGTTGGGCAGCTTTGTCCACAACACCTCAACTTAGATGCCGCCCACTCTATTTGTCACCCTTTCTATCTTTTTGTCTTGTAAACATATGCATCAGAACATAATAAGAGATCGTTTACTGGCTATGTTATTATGTTATTTGAGAAGCGCTTAAGTACATCTTTATTCTTAAATTATATTCGTAAGGTCGCATCTCAACCTACAATCTAATCTACTATGATTGATACATGTCTATCTTTTGGGTGTGCAAGTGCATTATTCATTGTCATGTGATACCAAATAAATAAAATACAGGATGCGATAGACGGTTGAGATGTGATCTTAAGAATATAAATTAGAAGTTTGGATACACTTGAGTTTCTCTATGTTGTTTAATCATTTTGAATGGACTAGGGTTATCAATTATTTTGTGCTTATTCATAACATAATAAAAAAGTAGTTATGTACCCACAATGTTTGTCCATTTTTTATTTTTTTGGAGTGTGTAACATCGCAGACAGGACAGAACTACTTGATAAGGGGTAGGCTCAAACCCAGAATAAAATAAATTTATTTTGTAATATAAATATGATTATTTTATAGTCTTTCATTTATTTTCATACAGTACTGGTAATATATTTACCTATAATAGTCATTTTTATTCTAATATGCATTTTAAATTTAATTTTAATTCAAATACAATTCATTGACTTTTAACTTTATTGTTTTTATACTTATTTTAAAAATAGATAATATTTTTGAATGGTTGAGTTGAAAACTATTGTTTGTAGTATAGTATTTATAGAAAATATTAGTGGGCCATATATTATTTTGTGAAACGGGTGAGTATCATCTTACTTTTCATTTTAATTAGTAAAGCTTAATTCTACAAATTGTGAAATTCATAATTTAATTAGTTCAACAAGTAATAATGATAATTTTCTTTGTTAATTTATTACAAGTTTAACTAAAGAAAATTAGCTTCGCCATTTTCCTATACTAGTAGTTTGGTGCATACTATATGTGCATAAAATTAATTTAAAATATATTTAATGTAATATAATAAATAGGAATTGTATCATAAAGGAAAGAGATCAAGGAGGACATGAATTTATATGTAGAACAGTAGGACATCATCTCAACCGTTGATTTCTAATAATCTAACGGTTGAGATTGATAACTGTCATTCTCAACCGCCCGTGTATTTTGCATATTAAACTACCTATTCAAATTAAAAACCAACTTAATCTCAACCGTCAGATCAATCAAAATCAACGGTTGAAATCGTATCCTTCCATCTTACAAAAATACTCCCTTGGATCCTTACTCGTATCATAAATATATTAAACATGTAATAGTTTACTTAAGCAGGGGTAAAATAGGCATGTGAAATGTGACTTCAAAAAGAAACCGTCAATTCAATCCCTTGCGCTTTATATATAGGAAGATACTAAAAGAGGTTTTTTATTATTAAATTACTTAATTATAGGTGAAATAATGCATTATTTATAATTAGGGAAAATTTCGAGGATGACAATTACATTTTTGTAAGACAATGAGTCATAATCCGGATCGTTGATTAATTGTAATCCAATGGATGAAATTAAAAGTATAATAACCGTCAAATCTAACCGCCTTGTGTTTTTCGCATATTCAACCACCCACTTTACTTCATAACCAAATTTTAATCTAACCACTGATTGATAAATCTCAATGGCCCTACCAATTTACTGAAAAACATGTCCCTCAACTTAATCATATATAATCATTAGTGAGATTTAAATAAAAGTTTAAAATTTCGTTAACAACATGTTAGAGAAAAACTTTTAAATTTTTATACTGCCCCTATTAAGCAAAATTTATGTATCCGTCACGGATCACAGAATGAGTTTGTAACGGATGGAGCCTGTATAACGCTATCATGGAATGAGTTTGTAACAGATGGAGTTTGTATAATGCTATCGCGAAATGAGTTTATAACAGATGGAGTCTGTATAATGCTACCGCGGAATGAGTTTGTAATCAAAGTAGTATAGATATTGTCAAGATTATAGAAGTTGTCAAACACTGAACATTGACAAGTGGACAAATTATTAACGGAAGGAAAACTCGATGCTACGACAAGGACAAACATGAAGACAACACAAGACAGGCAAAATGTAACCAAATACACAAGATAGGTAAAATGTAACAAAAGAAAGACGGATTGTGTGAATAGTTGCAGATTTTCTAATTAGTTTAGAAAGTGCGAAGCGTTCTATGATTTCTAATTGAGTGAGTATTAAAAATCAGAATTATTGAAGATATATTTATTAAATGATAAGGAAATATTAATTGAATATTAATCAAGAGAAGGATGAATTTATAAATATTTTTTTAAAGCTCTCAAAAAGATATTTTCAAATTAAGATTTGATAATACAATATCAAATTAGGATTTAATAATACAATATATGTCTTAAAAGCTCTTAAAAGGATTCTCATTTTTAGTACTACATAAAGGAATGAAACCTTAAAGAGGTTTAGCATCCTCTCACATTGAAGAATACATGCAAACACCAAAAGTTAAGAAAGCACTCGAATACGCTTAAAATCATGTATCCGAAAGAGGACCAAGAGGAATATTTGAAGATCGATCATATATTCAGGTGATTTGGGAGATTGATCGAGAGATTGTTAGATCTAAACTCATATGCAGCGGAAACTTTTTAAGATCTTACTCCTTGTATTGATTCGTAAGCCAGTAATAATATAAGTATAAACATGCATACCTGGATCCATATTAGCACTTGTAACTTACTTGACGAAGATCGATCTTTCGATCTATCCGTACGATCTTTATGCCAAATACTTTAAGAGTAAGTAGTATAGATTCGGATACGTTAGATTGGGGACGCTACGCATATTTATACATAATCAAGGATTACGTGTGAAAAGCCAATGACTCCTCCTCTCAAGGGGTACATGCTATTCAAAGGGTTTCTGCACATATTAATGTATCGATCCCATGATTCATGTATTTTTACCCTAGGTCAACAATATAAACTGATCATCTTAAATGGACTTTTTTTAAATGATAGACACACTACGCCATTTTCAACACTATGCAACACAGAGAAATTGATGTTGCATAGATGTATGTTGCATTGCTGCGCGACATTTAAGTTGACGTTGCATAAGAGGACACGTTGTCTTAGATAACTATTGGAACATACACTAACGCAACATCTAAACATATGTTGCATTATTTAAAATGATGTACTAATGCAACATACTGTAACGCAACATCATAATGTATGTTGCATTACACGAAGCAGGGAAAGCTTGTTGATTTTTCAACGTCGTTGTATATAAATCGTACAAGTGTTTTATGATGGTTGGTGAGGAGTTGTTTGTTCTCGTTCGGTTACGCAACATACTTTGTTTTTGTATGTTGCAAAAGTATGTTTACATTAACTATGAAGGGAAATGAGTAGGGAAAAATTGAAGGGGGAATTTTACAAGAATGAATAATGGGTGAGAGGGAAATATTTCGTGGAATAAAAAAGAGGGAGTAAAAAGAGGAGGGAAAGTGTGAAGGAAAATTGATAATGAATAAATATTTAGATTGAATATTTTAATTTTGATCCAACAACTTATATTAACTGACTTAAATAATAATAATAATAATTGTGGTTATTAAACTCAGAAAATTTGTATATCCATCATATTTTATCACACTTTCTTTTTGATAAAAATATTGTAATGCACATTCAAACATTATATATACATAAAATATTAAGTTTAAGGTATGTGATACATGGTTTAGAGTAAAGCCTAAGGGTTTGGAGTTTGGGGTATAGCCTAAGGGTTTGGAGTTTGGGGTATAGCCTAAGGGTTTGGAGTTTGGGGTTTGAGATATAAGCCTAAGGGTTTAGGGTTTGGGGTATAAGCCTAAGGGTTTGGGGTATAAGCCTAAGGGTTTTGGGGTTTGGGGTTTGGGGTTTGGGGTATAAGCCTAAGGGTTTGGGGTTTGGGGTTTGGGGTATAAGCCTAAGGGTTTGGGGTTTGGGTTTGGGGTTTGGGTATAAGCCTAAGTGTTTGGGATTTGGATATAAGTCTAAGGGTTTGGAGTATAGGATATATAATGTGTAATATATGCTTGATCATTTATTCTAAACTAAACTTTAGATTTGGTACATATATTTTCGTGGCATCCAATCCACACCATCAAATATTTGTATTACTTAAATTTGATATTAAATGTAAATCGATTTATATTATAATTATTATATAGTATGCTTCCTTAAGTAATGAAACGCTTAGGATAATAAAATAGTAATTTTGTAAGATTAAATTTAATTCATATAGATTTAGCATGTTATTAGGATTTAATTAATTTATTTTAATATTTAAATTTCATAAATTAGATTAATATATTCAAAAATTATGCTTTCAATTTTAATCTATCAGTTAGATATTCAAATATAATAAGTGCAATTTAATATGATTTGATTTATTTTTTTGATTTATTTTCATAAATTGATTTAAGTGCAATATTTTTATTTATATGCCACATGAAATGGTGTCCATTATTTATTGCAACTACAATGTGTATTTACTTTTAAAATTTGGTTATAAATGGATAAATATTCATATAAATAAAATATCAAAATATTAAAAAATAAGTATGTATATACTTTAAGAATATATTACCCCTCCAAATCTAATTTAAATAATTATATTACAATTTCTTATATGGATTGATCCAAGGGTAAGAATTAAAAGTTGAATGAAGGGTTGAGATTGTTATCCGAGTGAACATATATTAACCAATAATTATTAACCACGTCATTCATATAATTAGGGGGAATTGAAAGTAAAAAAGAGGGAAGGTGAAATTTTGACAAATGAATATCAGCCGTCTCTCCAAAACCCTAACAAACACATTTATCACTTCTTTTTTCTTCAACGATAGTCTTCTGCCTCCATAGACAATCTCTCCAAACCAAGTTGCGGGCGAGACATGTTCATCAATTGAGGAGATGTACACCCAAGGAGGAAGGTTGCGAGTAGCAGAGCAAAGCGAGACATGGAGAAGAATATGGGTTGTTGAGTTCATGGACAACGAGCCCTAGCCGCGTCTTCGAATCTCGATTGATCAACTCTTGTTTTTCGGGGAGATCGAAAATGGTGGCCGCTAAGAAGACGAAGAAGACACATGAGAACATCAACAGTAGGTTGGCCCTTGTGATGTAGAGCGGCAAGATTACATTGGGTTGTCCGATAAATTGGGTGGATCTTCCACCCGTAACTGCCAGAGCATATGGTTGTCCGATACTCTTTTTTTGTGTTCATTTAATTGTTAAAGTGACTCTCATCTCTGGTTTGGCCATCGTCTGTATACACCTAGGTAGTACATCCTTTTGCTAGTTATCACTTCCAAGTTCCAACTTTTTCACAATTATAGATAATGAGGTTTATTATGCATAATTAGTAATCACGGTAATTAATAAAGTGAATCTTGGTATCTTATCTGTTTGGAGCTAATTGGTCTCTTAACTTTTGCAGATAATGTTGATCTTGGCACTGCCTGTGGTAAGTACTTCAGAGTGTCTTGCTTGAGTATTTCAGATCCAGGTGATTCGTGATTCTGATATCATCAAGGTCTTATCCGGAGAACAGTATTTGTAAATGCAGGAGTGCGGTAGGTCATCTCTAACCCATCGCGCTGGTGAATTTCTTTGAGGCTCAGGCTAAGAACTTGATAAAATTGCCAAGGAATATTCATATTTGCTTAGGGGTTTTATTTCTCAGGTGCCTGTTCAACAACATGTTGATTTGAAGTTCCTGATGTTTCGGCTTGATTTCATAAAGTTTTACACAAAGCCACTACCCATTGTGTGACAACACTGAGGAAAGTAAGAGTTGGTCAATTATGTGTTTAGATACCACGGAGCTACAACAAGTGTTGGTTTGATTGATCTAATGTTATTCCGAGAAGTGCAGCTGGTGTGTCAAGAATGCCATCACCTGTTTGTTATCAAACTGTAGTTGTGGTGGAGTTCAAACAAAGTACTCTAGTGGAAAATATTAAGTTTTTGTATTTGCAACTTGTATATTGATAATGCAACCAAAAATTTGGTTACTTTTGGGATTGTTTTTAATGGAAAGGAAATTTAAAATTTATTAATTTGTGTGAATAATATTTATTTATAAATTTGTCGAACAAGTAAATGTATTTTGATTATGTTGATTAAGAAAATAATGCTCGTGCAGTGCTTATTCAGGCGACATAAGATTCATGTTGCAAAAGGTAAAACGTTTAAACAACTTAGCCTAATGCAACGACATAATGTTGCAAAAGTTTTAACATCTTATGCAACATACAATACGAAGTATGTTGCACGACTTATGCAACACGACCTATGGCACAGATATTTTTGCGACATGTAGTATGTTGCATAACGCTTATGAAACACATTTCGACTCTTTTGCAACATTTCTCGCTATGTTGCAAAGTGATAAAAATGGCGTAGTGAATGTACATTTGGTTGTTTACAAGTAGAGGGCTTATCTCCTTGCCTTTTTCTAATGTGTCAAGAATGGTTCTCATCTAATATGTTGCAAAAGCAAGAGCATCGGAAGCTTGAGGGAGTTAGATTAGCTAGAGAAATTCCAAAGATAAATCATTTTATTTGCGGATGATTGCCACCTCTTTGTGAAAACAGAGCTCAATCAAATGAGAGAATTGAAAAAGCTCCTTGCTCAATATGAATCAATATCTGGACAACAAGTTAACTTAAGGAAATCTGAATTTTGTGCTAGTCCGAATATTGATGAATATTAGCTGAACCTTCTTGGTAATTTTTTAGGCATGACACAAGTGAAGAAAAACTCTTAACCCTCCGTTTGGATGCGGGAAAAAATATTGGAAAGAAAATTCAATGGAAAATTTAAAGGAAAGTAATTTTCCATAGGAAAATTGAGAGGAAAAGTTTATATTGTTTCCTTTGTTATTTTTTTATTTTACGTAATCAAACCAAACACACTAAAATATTTTTCTTTAAATTTTCCATCAAATTTTCTTTTCCACTCATTTTTCCATGCAACCAAACGGAGCATAAGTATTTGGGGCTTCCTTTGGTGGTGGGTCAAAATGATACCGAAGTCTTCAGAATAATTGAAGACAAGATGGAAAATAAGTTGCAAGATTGGAAAAGGTTGACAATTTCATGGGCAGGGAGAGAGTCTCTAGTAAAAGCTTGTTTGCAAGCAATACTTCTTTACACCATGAGCTGCTATAGAATACTAAAAACATTCGTTGATGAGTTCAGCTTTTTAGCTCTAAGGTTATGGTGGATAATGCACCAGAAAGCAAATCTATTCATTGAGTTAACAAGGAGATGATGCACAGAGAAAAAGATCAAGGAGGGCTAGGCTTCAGATGTTTCAATAGCATGAACAAAGCAATGCTTATGAAACAGCTTTGGAGGATAATCACACAACCTGAGTTGCTTGTAAGCAAAATCTTGAGTGCCGAATATTTTAGAGATGGAAACCTACCCAGAAGTATTCGAAAAGGAAATCAATCGCCTGTGTGATGGGGCATTTGTAGTGTTAAAGGAATTAGGCATTGAGTGTGTTGAAGGTCAAAGGGTGAAATGATAATATTCTCCTTCAGGAATATTCACTTTTAAGAGCGGATATTTATTGGCTAGAAGGTGAAATTTATCCAAAGGCAAATGTGAAGGGGAATCATCAAACATTGAATTTACTTCTAAGCTTTGGAAGAGATTTTGGAAAATTCGCTTACTGGACGGAATAAAAACTATTGTTTGGAGGATATTACTGGGAGCTCTTCCTGTGTACTTAACACTGAAAAAAGACGAGTTAACCTCAACAAGGGATGTCCCTTGTGTGGTTTCAAGAATGAAGACATTCATCACCTATTTATTGATTGTTGGTGGGCGAGAAGTTATTGGAATGCACCTGGCGGGATTAAGTAGCCCCAAACTATAGACAGATCGGCCATTAACTGGTTTTGACAAATCTTGAGTGAGCTAGATTTAGAGATGGAAATGAAGCTGTTTGGGAGCTTATGGGTTCTCTAGTATGATAGAAACCAGATTACTCATGACAAAAATGGCTTAACTGTTAGCAATGTGTTTACATAGTTAACAGCTACTTAACCCTCTTTAAGAATCAATGACTGATTGGGTTTACAAAAATAGGAGAAAATAGATATCAAACGCAGCAAGGTATAAATATTTTCTGTGATGGATCATGGTCATCTACTGACGGTCTAGAGGGTTTCGCAGCCATGAAAGGGAAACTTATCTTGCGGTGCAAAGTTGGTTTCAGCGTCAACTGTGCATCAAGTTTGGAAGCTGAGTTGAGGAGTATCTCTGCATGTGTACACTTGGGTGATATGCTAAACTATGATTCAGCAACTTTGAGATGTTCATTTAAATAAGCTTTTTCGTTCTTCTTCAAACTCTCTCGCTATGCTTGTCATGTAACAATTAACATAGTCTCTCTAATTTTATATAAAATAAGAAATTTATTATCCTATTCCATTCACTGTGCCAACAAAATATGCCTTCGATCATGAAATGATATTGTTTAACGGTTTCTATTGTTTTGATCATATTAACTGGAACTGGGTGAATTATTTAGCACTTATTTCATAACAAAATAGAAACATATTTGCTGAGGTTTGGCAATACACAAGTAATAAAGTATTAGCTTTCATATCAAACAAGTATTAGCTTTGAGCAGGATGTGGTAAAACCATTATGGAAGTTGCTTCTTCACTATCACTAGTAGCGCCACCAATAGAAGGGTGCACCTGTGCTTGGCTCTGCTCTTCCTCTACCTCAGCTTCAGCTTCATTCTGATGTTGCTGCGGCCCGTCGGATATTCTGCTAATTCTTTCCAACAGTTGTGCAGCCTTACGCTTTCCTCTGTCTGTTCCATTCAGAGCCATGTCCAGTAGGGACTCCATCACACCCAATTCCTGAGCTTCTTTTAAATGTTTTGCATCTCCTGAACATAGGTGCACTAGCACGGCAGCAGCGTTCTCTTTGTTCCGTGGTGAACCATTTCCAATGACCTCCACGAATGTCGCAATTGTCTCGGACTCCCCTATGATAATCTTCCCCTCGGAATGGCTTGCTAGTATAGCTAGCATAGCTAGTGCCTCATCTACCATTCCATCAGCTGGCTCTTTCAGTAGTTTTATAAGGGTTGGGATTGCTCCTGCTCTCACCGCCCGCCCTTTGTTTCCCTGGTAGATACATAAGTTGAAAAGTGCTGTGGCAGCATCTTTCTTTCCCCTGGGGCTGCCGTCATTGAGTAGAACAACAAGCGGCGGGATTGCCCCATGGATCCAATTGTAACCTTGTTGCCGTCCACTATTGATAAGCTAAATATAGCTGCAGCTGCATTCTCCCGGGCTTCCATGCTCCCTTTCCGTAGGACGTGGATTATCCCAGGGACTCCCCCTGAAGCCACGATGCTTCCCTTGTTATTCTCGTGTATAGAAAGGTTTAGCAGTGCAGTGACAGCATGTTCTTGAATGCGGGAGTCGGGTACCGAGAGGAGGCGAACAAGAAGAGGGATGGCCCCAGCTTCAGCTATTGCAAGACGGTTGTCTGCATTTCTCTTGGCAAGGAGGCGGATCTCACCTGCAGCTGTGCGCATGTCGTCTGGGTTGGTTGATGCGAGTTGGCGAAGAAGGTTCTCTATTTTTCTGAGCTCAGCAGGTGAGCTGCCATTTAAAGCCTTGCTTGGTATCGCTGGCCTCTTGGGAACTTCCATGTCATTAGCTTCACACCATTGGGCAATGAGGCTGCGCAAGACATAGTTTGGAGTAAGAGTTGTGTTTGTGAGGGGCTGTTGTGTCTTGGGGCATGTACCATGGCCTGCTTTCAGCCATTTCTCGATGAAATCACGTTCATATGTCTACAGCACAAAAATACCACCAATAAACTCAGCAGTTACCAGATAGTCATAAATGAACATCTTGAATAGGCCAAATCAAGATGTTCATCAATATTTGGCAGCCAATATTGCAAGATCAGACGAATACCTGTCCAGTGGATACAATTACAGGATCCTTCATGAGTTCAAGGGATATAGGACATCGGAAATCTTCTGGTATTTTCAACGATAAACTTCTCCCTAGGTCACTTGAGGCCTCTCCAACATCTTCTGAAGGAGAAGGGTGTAAATTATCCCTCGAAGAAGGTCCATTCATGTTGGGGTTGTCAGTTAAGACAGCGTCTTTTATCATTTTCAACAACATGGACATCTTCTCAATGATCTCCCCAGGATCCCCAGCACTTGTTACAACCATTTCATGAAGAGCTAAAGACTCGTCCGTGAGATCAGCAATCTCAGTCAGCTGCAGCTTCTGAGCACATCGCCTCAAGACAAGCTGCGCATCAGCACTGCTTCTTTTATTATAAATAGAAAGCAGATCTTGGTACAGCTCAAAATCAGGTTCATCCACTCTATCTTTCGCTTTTCTAAATTGCATGATAACAAAATCAACCTGATGAAAAGCAAAACATAAGAATCGTTAAAAAAGGTAAAATTCAACACACGAGATAAAAAGGGTATTCCTTAATTTGCAAATTAATAACAACCTGTTCTCGAACTTCTTCCGATATATCGAGTTTTTGGTACGAAATTGCAGTTAGAGCGTTTTCTATCAAAGTGGTGACTTTAAGGAACTTATTCATAACTTGCTCCCTCTCCAAAACCTGTCGATCCATCCGCCAATAATGTCAATATCAAAGCAATCTATCAGTACATCAAATACTAGGAGTTTTCTATTAATAAAAGTTACACACAAACCAGATAAATCTTGCTAGCTTGAGTTCCAAATCGAAGGATTTCCTTAGCAGCTTGAAGGGCATCTGCCAACGAGAGCAGCCTTGAGGAGTCTTCAGGGACATCTCCATCTGTAGTATAAACATCGTTGATCTCCTCGAACAAAGGAGTGAGCAGCTTGAGCCTTCTGGCAAGATTTGAGTAGTGCTTTTTGAGAATTGGCGATATTCGAGTAGAGAAATCGCATCGATTTGGTTGACCATTTGGATGAGTCTTTGAGCAATCAACGGAGACTCCACCACATCATCTACCATGATTCAATCTTAGCAGTTCGACATCATCTCAGATCGTTTTGAAGCTGCTCTGCTCTCATCTTAAATTATTGATTACAAGTAGCACACCAGATTTGATTGACCTGCTTCCAATTTCCATCAGTTTACTTATTCCGTCAATTTGATTATGATTTACTTATTTACCCCTCATGCGTAAAATAATGAGTATAAAGAATGAAGGGCTGTTTTGTCCAAAATGACATCTGTACACCAGCAAAATCCATTAATTACTAAACTGTAAAAAAAATTACAAAGCTGTCGAGCTGCCACTTATTTACATATTGCACTCCAAAATTTTATTTTTCAAAAAACTTAAATACTTTTATAAAGGATTATTCCAATATTTTATTTTTCAAAAAACTTAAATACTTTTATAAAAGAAGTCCTCTTATTTAGATTCAGTGCTACAACAACACTTTGATGCGATTCAAATTTATAGTTTTAATGCTCGCGGTAAATAATTCTACTGTAAGGAATTCGGATCCCTACCCTAAACATTAAAGTAGACTTTTGATGGAGCGTATTTATACGATCCATCATTGTCTTATTTCCATCTATTTTTATATGTTTTGTTTGTGAAATATTACATTTTCGTAATGTTTTGCATTTCAGGCATATTATGACTGCAAGAGAGCTTTTACACGCTAATGGAGCATTTTAGGCGAATTCGGATCAAGAAGATGAAGAAAGGAGCTGGATGACATCATGCTGACGTCAGACATGGACGCTGAAGAGATTATTTCCGCGGACGCTGAAGGAATTAATTAAATCCTTAAGGGTCCGCGGAAATATTCATTAAGGGTCCGCGGATCTGTCTGGCCCAGCCCAATTCGACATCTTCAGCTACATTATAAATAGGGTGTTAACCCTAATTCAAAGAGAGCCTAGACGGCCACAAGCAAAGTTTTCCTCTTCAAACTCAGTTTTAGATTAATGTTTCGTAGTAGTAGCTAATTTCCAGTTTGGGGAATTTAGTTGCAACTTTGTATGAGTCCATTGAATAGCATGTTTTAATTTAGTGAATTCTGTTCTTGTTATGTATTGCATGCTTTGTTATTTGCTTGACCTAGCCTAGCGGTGAAATTAGGTTTATATCAATTGCATGATATTTAATTGAATTATCATAGTAGCAAAGCCTAGCGGTGGAGCTATTGTGGTAGTTTAATTAGGTAATTGTTACATCTTCTTGAGACTCTAGCGGGTAATAGAAGGTAGAACTAGAATTAGGTAACAACCCTAGCGGGACTATCTAATTAGAACAATTATAATTTACTAGATTGATGCATGTCTGGTCTATGATTACAAGTTGTAACGAGATTCCCTGAACTGTGTTTTCTCACTTATTAGTAAACCTTTAGTTTTTTAGTTTACAAACCAATCCCAAAAAAACCCCCCCGATAGGAGTAGGAGTAGTTGTAGTATAACTCTTAGACTATATTACTTTCCCTTGGGTTCGACCCTACTTACTGCTACACTAGCTTTTAGTAGGAATATAAATTTAGATTTGCAGTGCACAACGACGCGCTGTCAACTTTTTATTTTTGATAATGCTGTATGAATTGGTAAGGGCCGTAGTTCAATGTTTTTTGGAAAAAAATTGATAGTTCCCTAAATTAGAATGTGATTGTTCGAAACCTTGTTTTATTTTTCCTTTTTTCACTCCGTTATATTTTTATTCCTGCATTAGATTTAGATTAAGTGCAACAATAATAATTTGTTGCGAGACAAAACTATGTCGTTTTGACAAAATATTCAAACAGAAATTATGTAAGATTATCATAAAAAATGTCGAAACGACGTTGTTTTGCTGCTCACAACAATTAGCTTAACAAAATATTGTTCAAGATGGAACCATGACCATTAAATATCAACATTTTGTTAACAATTTAAACATTGACCAAAGTTTGACTTAGGATTAATTTTGCCGGTGCGACTACATTATTAAAAATTGTTATCAAATGACAAATATTGCAGAATCATCTAAGAGATCCAGAACAAAACGGAGAATTTTCAAAATATTATTCAAATTAAAAAAAATTTGTGATTGACACGGACTCTCTAGTAATGCGCCGTTATTTACTGCGAGTATCAAAACAATATCTTTTTAATGTTTATTACTGTCACCCTACGTAGATTTGAGTGAACCCTTTCAAGAACCTATGTAGTTTTGACTCGTTACAAATAGACTTTACGATCTGCCGATTGCAACAACTCAACACTAATATATAAAAGACCAAAACAACTCAACACTAATAGATAAAAAGACCAAAAGTACTAGGAAGTATGAAATCTTACTAAATCTAAACTAAGAAATCTGCAGTTCGAAAAGTCATGATCGACATATGATCCAGTTAATGTTAAACAACGCAAACATGACCAAGTCTTCCGGGTTCGGTAAACAAACTACTGCACTTGTTGCCGACTTTCTTAATAAGATTAATCTCTTCCATTGCTCCCAAGTGGGTCAATTTAAAATAGGGTAGCTGTCAAATGTGTTAGAATAATTTATGTAAAATAGATAGGGGATATACATGTAATTAAATTATTAAACAATAAAATAAATAAATGAAACAGTAGAACAAAGTTAGAAATACGAAGTAGTATGTGAGTGGGACACTTTCCTTAAATTAGTATTGCTCCCGCTTGGTGTTGTATTATTACTTGACAATCTGTCTCACAGGATGCAACCGTAGAACCTTACTCACATATACCAAATGTGAGGAGGGCGAAAGAAGATTTCATTTCACTATCACCGACTCCAAGAACTTGCCTCAAATATACAACATGAGGACTGAGGTCTTGTAACCTTTTTTTTCTTTCTTTATATTTTTTAAGTATCAGGATTCATTCTCTTTATATATAAAAATATTGTTAGTAACGACCTTCAATAAATATTTTCTTTATTCATGTCTAATAATCCCCACATAAAAAAATTGAATTGAAAATCGTAAGACTCGATTAAACTTGGTGATGATTTCTACGGTCAACATCTACAAAGGATAGATGGGCATCACCTTTGAACATTCCGTTGAAATATATGCATTCTTTTATAACTATTTAGTAGACGCGATATTCTTCAACTGTTTATATTTTTGTGTACACGAAATATGCATCTTCGACAAATATATTCCAACCAGTGTTTCATTTCTTCTTACAAGTCTACGGAGTAAAAGAAGTGTTGTCCTTTGCCAATGAGTATCTCCAGTAAGCACTGAAGACAACAGTGAAGGGATCGTAAACTCAATGAAGAAAAATGAAAATATATGGAAGATAATAATGAAAATATTATGTTAATCGTAGGTTACAAGATAATAATGAAAATATATGAAGTTATGAATGATAAGTTCTAAGGTTATTGTACTATGCACTCTATATTCAACTCTCGCTCCTTCAGAATGGATGTAATACTCAAGTTACGAATCTCAAATTCCCGCTCTATTGAATCGTATTTAAAGATGTTGTGTTCGATTAAGATAACTTTTGAAGAATTGAAGACGACCATGACTACTGCATCAATAGTTCAAATACCATATTGGAGCCAGTCCTTTAAGATCATGTGTGATAAGTAATTATGTTGTAGGTGTAGTACTTGGCCAGAGAAAGGATAAGAATCCAGTGGTTATTTATTATGCGTTTAGAACCCTAGACACAGCTCAAAAAAATTCTACTGCTGAAAAAAGAACTTTTAGCTACTGTATTTGCTTTGGAAAAAATTTCGTCCTTATTTACCTGGCTCTAAAGTGATAGTGGTTTCGTCTAGCCTAGCTTGTTTAGAGATGCTTATGAGCATTGTAAGGCATGTGAGAGATATCAAAGAGCTGGTAATATTTATGCTATGAATGAAATGCCACATAATCTCATTGTTGTTGATGAAGTGTTTGATATTTGAGGATTTGATTTTATGAGTCTGTTTCCTAGTTCTCATGGTTATCTATATAAACTTGGGGCTATGAAATATGTTTCAAAATGGGTAGAAGCCAAAGTTACTAGGAGTGATGATGGTAAAACAATAGTGGATTTTTTGCGGACTAATATCTTTTGTAGGTAAGTAGTACCAAAGGTGGTGATAAGCGATCAAGGCTCACACTTTATAACAGATGGGTTGCATCAGTGTTTAAACATTTTGGAGTTCACCACCGAGTCTCTATAGCTTACCATCCTCAGACGAACGGACATACACAAATATCTAACAGGGAAATAAAGTCCATACTGGAAAAAATGGTGAAGCCATCCATAGGTCCATACACTATGCTAAAGGTTTACAATAACGGAGCTTTGGAATTAGAAAAGACTAGCACTGTTGATAAATTTTGTTATAAATGGGCAAAGAGTCAAGCTTTACCATGGGCGGACTTTTCCCTCAGGCACAGACATCCCTTCGGCAAAGCCGGTAAGGCGGTAAGGGAAAATTGATCACCAGTATCAGCGAGCCAGCGACATTAAATCAGTGCGCTTATCGAAAAGCAACCCGAGTGTATTTAGCAAGATTTCTATTCTTTTTGTGTTTTTTATTTTATCTTTGATGTGGTACGGTGACTAGTGCACTTCTAGTGCATGTATTTTCTCATTCTAAGGTGTTCAGAGCTAATTTTGAAACAAAAATCTCATAGAGCACCGTGGACTATACACAAATTTGAGCCGCGGACCGTAAAGAATTTGTTAATTCCATGGGGTCAGCGGAAAATACTCAACACCGCGGATTTTCAGCCCAACACGAAGCCCAGTCCAACTTCGAATTTCCGCAGACGCTAAGGGGTTTTTAAATAGTCTTCAGGGTCTGTGGTGATTAATTATAAAGGGTCCACAGGAGCATCCGCCGTCCAAAATTGAGTGTAGCATAAAACGAAATAAGGACACAATAGAAAACTTCAAATGCTCCCTTGCCGCCCCCAACTCCTGCTCAAGACCAAGTCCCCTCACTCAATCAAGGACGGTATTTTCGGTTCTTGAACGGTTTGTGAAGGTTGTATGAAGGAGATCGGATTTAAATCGGATTCGAGTTGTGGATTTTGGGAGATCGGTGTTTGTGGTTTGTTTCGGGAAAATTAACAAAGGGATTTTGTTTGTTGTGGTTCGTAAAGCATTGTGTTTGTGGTATTTTGTTGTGATTTTGTGAGGATTGCGAAGGAGTGCACGACGGTCGTCGGAATCAGATTCTGGGAATTTACGCAGACGCTGTTGAATTGTTCTTTTGATCGTCTCGGTCTTTTCTAGAGATGATAGGTTTTATAAGGAGGCAGTGGCTATGCTTCGCCGCAATAGGTGGCGCCGCTTCTTCAATTTGATTGGTGAGCTGATATAAATGATACTTTATAGTTTCTTGCCACACTTGTTGTTTCAAAGCAGATAGATCCTCACCGTTTCCAGTATAGACAAAGGGATGTAATATTCGTCACTTCTAAAGAGCAGCTGAGGACAGTTTTTTGCTAGCTAACTAATGGATACATGATGGAGTGATGCATCAGGCATGGAGAGAGCTAACATATGTCGATTTAGCTTTTCGCCTTAGCATGAGCAAGGCGAGACATATAGGGATGTCATTATTTTTTGCTTTACATTTTATGATGGTCAGGACCCTCCACGCTTAGAAGAATAGAGGAGACAAGGTGATGACGGATGATTTAGCTGTGCTCTCTATGCTATATTGAGGGAGAGTCATTACATTACTGATGAGACACGTAGGCCAGCAGACAATCCACCTCAACCAATTGGGAGCCCGAGGAAGCAGCCAGAGTGACAGAGAGAGGGATAGTGATAGCTGAGCTAGTTGGCGTAGCAGATGAGCAGCCTGCACAGCCACACCACCACCACCAGCTGTAGCTTGAGGCCCAGCAGGGCCCATTTACTATTGAGCAGATTTATTTTATGTTTAACTCTTTTCATGCTCACATTCTTGGCATGTAGGGTTTCAGCCAATACCACCACCTCATGGTGGACACCTGGAGAAACTATTCCACCTCAGTATCTGCAGCCTTCTCCGCCACCTGAGGATCATTAGGAGAGTTCACTAGTTTCGTGACCAAATTTTTGTAATTTATTAGAGTTTGTTATACTCTTTTTCATCATTGTTGTATATTGTGCTTCGAGGACACGTCATATTTCAAGTATGGGTGAGGAATGTTGAATCAATTTGAGTCTTTATTATATGATTCAAAGAGGAAACTATCATTTATGCATGAAATGATGATTTATATGATTGACTTTCTATCTACGAGTTTCCGATATATGTGTTTGCATGTAATCTAGTATTGTGCGAGGTTTGTGCTTTATGATATTTATGCTATTGAGTTGAGATGTCTTGGGATGTGGAGTTGATAGAAAAATGTCCTAGAGGGATGACATACACTCTGAGTTTTGTATGAATAGTTGCATTATATGTTGAGATTGTTATGTGGCACTCCGAATTGTTATAAAAGGCTTTTTAATCTCTAATCCGAGTAACCGGCAAAAGAGATGAGCGACCCTCATTTTGACTCGCGTTGAAAGGATAATGATGAGAAATGGAAGTTTATGTGTAGATTCTTCATTTGCAATGGAAGTTTTTGTTTTATATTGGTTATTGACAAGCGTGGGGGGTTCGGAAGAAAACTGAGACACTTCCCACTTGATTACTTGCGGGCACAAGCCAAAATAACGCAAACCAATAAAAAATCAGAAAAAAAGTTTGTTGCCAGTGAATTTATCTGAGTTGGAAGTTTAGGATGCCTATTAGACAAAACTCAGCTGTTAGTGTGACTATGATTGTGAATTGAGAGATGGAGTTAGGAATCTGTAAAGGACTATCTCCACATCATTCATTTATATATCTTGATTTTAAAGTGATGCGTATTGTTGATTATAGATTGATCATTATCGAAGATGAGTGTAAGCCTATGAATGAGATGATTAGAAAGAACAAAACGAGTTGAATCAGCATATAGTTGTAGTGTATCTTATGTGATTCGAATATGCAGTCTTGACTCTTACTGGTTCGAAACGAACAAGGATAAGTGTGGGGGAGTTTGATGGAGCGTATTTATACGATCCATCATTATCGTAGTTTCATTTATTTTATATGTTTTGTTTGTGAAATATTACATTTTCGTAATGTTTTACATTTCAGACATATTTGGACTACAAGTGAGCTTTTACACGCTAATGGAGCATTTTAGGCGATTTCGTAACATGAAGACGAAGGAAACGAGGAAAATTGTGCTGGATGACGACATGCTGACATAAGCCGCAAAACATGCGTCGTTCAAAATCCTACTCATCTCTAGTTCATACTAGTCAACTTTCATTCCATGAAAAGTGATTAGTGTAAATCAGAGATGTTCTGATGTCGGAATTGTATATAATGATTGTATTTTGTTCATTGTCATTCTTGTGTTTGAAATTTTCGATAAAGAGTCAAAGAAAAAATAGTCTGATAGTTCGGATAAAGTTTAAGAGAAACAAAAAATTTAGATGAGACAGAATGACTCAATATTAACTATTGGATTAGATTAATTTGCGGTTGAGATTAAAGATGGTTTTTATATAATGGGCAGTTGAATTTGCAAAAAACCCTAGCGGTTGAGATTGATGGTTATTTTTTTGAATCAAATCTCATCTGTTGGATTATTAGTATTCAACGGTTGAGATCATATCGCACTGTCTCACATTTATTTATCCGTCCTTAAACCTTACTTCTGATAGTCCATTGAAATGTTATTTGGATTGGGTGAAGTGTTCGAATCCCCTCACCACCATTTCATTTTTTATTACTTTAATCTTTACACAATAGTTTTTTTTTTGGTCTCTTACTTTTACGCAAATTCTTTAATCTTTACACGATTTTTAACGGAACAGTAAAATTGGTGGTTTTCTGTTAATGACGATGTTATAATATACTCGTTTTGCAAAAAAAAATATAATGGTGGTTTACTGCAAAACACCATATTATAATGGTGGTATACTACAATTAACCCTAAAATTAGATTAAATTAATAATAAAAAATTTGATTTAACGACGATTTTTAACGGAACAGTAAAATTGGTGGTTTTCTGTTAACGGCGATGTTATAATATACTCGTTTTGCAAAAAAAATTTATAATGGTGGTTTACTGCAAAACACCATATTATAATGGTGGTTTACTGCAATTAACCCTTTTACAAATTTGGTTATATGCAGCTAAGCGATTAAAACAGAGTTGTTGTGTTTGAGCGTCGAAATGTGGTATAGAGTGCCACAGTCGCTTGAAACTATTTCTTTGTTCGAAACCATCAAAAGGATGGTGATCTATTGTTAATTAGTTAATCGGCCAATAAATAAAAATACGAAGTCAACATTGTATTTAACAATATATATGTGACGAAATAGTGTCGGAGTGATCCGATTTGAACAAAACTGAATTGAAAGTTGGTTATGTAAAAAAAGAAGTTCAAGGATGGTCATTAAAATTCATTTATTGGATGGATTTTGACCAAAATCCTTTAGCTAATAATATATTTAGTTAATTAACTAATAAAAATACGAACTCAATGTAATTAACGTTGTATTTAACAATATACAGGTGATAGAATGTGTTGGGATGATCCAATTTGAACAAAGTTGAATTGAAGGGTGATTATATAAAAAAGAGTTCAAGGGGTGATTTCGTTAAAATTCACTTATTGAACGGGAGATTTCGGCAAAAAAATATAATTAATCAATGATCGTTTCTCACCGTCTTACTTTATCCATCCTCCTGAAACTTCTTCTATTGGGTTTAGTTCTGGAGAGACGTTAAATTTTTGTGAAACGAAAGAACTTAATCTTAATCGTTGATTTTGATAATCCGACGGTTGAGATTAAAGTTGGTTTTTGATAAATTTGGAGGTTGGTTTAACAAAAAAAACCGAGCAGTTAAGTTTGGCGCTTTATTTACAAAAAATTAAATATCTTTCATTCAATTATTACTCCCTCCGTTCCATTTTGAGTGTCCCATTTGAGAACTTTCACGGTTTTTAAGAAAATTAAAAAATGTGAGATAAAAAGTAAGAAAGAGAATGAGTGGGATAAAGTATGAAAGAGAGTGTAAATGTAGAGGTAAAAAAGTTTCTATTTTAGGAAATGAGAAGATCATTTTGGAACATCCAAAAAAGAAATGAGACACTCATAATGAGACGGGGGAGTAGTAATTAACGACTGAAATCATATTCCATAATCCTACGTTTATATACATTGTTCAACTTTACTTTATAATATGAGTATTTTATATAAAAAATGGTTTAACTCGAGATTAAAACTCGTAAAATGGTTAGGTTTGGGATTGGCTGGGTTATTAGTTGATAGGACGTCGTCGTCTCCATCTGCATCGAGATCAGCTTGTTCTAGAGAAAAGCAAGCAACCGAGGAAGGAGAAGCGTTATGTTGTTGATGTTTTATGGTGACGTCATTGGATTCTCATCTCGATTGAACCTCAACCCATTCGTTAAACCTTCTCTTCCGTCCCCTCCATTTTACCCTCATCGTCGATTTCACTCATCTGTCTCAAATGTCCATAGACACGCCTACAGACTGCCGCAAACTCAATCATCAATCTTCTCAACTACAACCCCTTTCCATTTCCCCAAACGGAACGGTGTCGTGTCTTTTTTACTAGAGCCGGAGAGTCTCCTTATCAAGTTCTGGGTGTGTCCCCATCGGCCACGCCTCTTGACATCAAAAGGGCTTACAGGAAATTGGCTCTTAAATACCATCCTGATGTCAACAAGGATGTATGCTGGCTAATTCTTGTGTTATTTTTTTGTAGGATTACTGGCCATTCTCTTTGAATTGTATTGCAAGATATGGTGTGTGATAATTTGTGTGTGTGTTTGTGTGCAGCCTGGTGCTCAAGAAAAATTTATGAGGATTAAGCATGCATATAACACATTGCTTGACTCTAAATCACGCAAACCCAAGGGTGATGGCTATTCTGATTATTCTTACTCTCAAAGAAATCGCACCCAAACTAATCCCCGAGATGAAGAAGATTTCTACGGTCTTGGTAATACTAACTTTTTTATTTGATTTTTACAATGATCTTAAATTTTGCTTTCTTTACATTTTTTATAGTCAAAAGGCTTTTTCCATTATATGGAAAGAGTTGTGTAATTGTGTGAGATTCTCTCTTAGATTTATACCCCAGTCCAGTCCAGTAGCAGAATGATTTCTTTCAAGTGATGAACTCAAGCTTCTCTTTTACACTCATACACATTGACGTATTTCAGTGACTTTTAGCTTTAGTCCTTGTATCATTTCTGTCATTCTCTCCTTGTATGATTGAATCTGCCAGCCCTTAGTTCATATATTGTTGCTTCTCCGTTTGATAAACCCATTTATGATGCAGGGGAATTTGTAAGAGATGTTCAACTAACTTTAGGTAGATATTTCAAAATTCAGATTCTCATATCATTAATGCACAGTGCACACAAATAGAATACTCTTTTGGGTTACCACTCTCAGTGTAAAGCCACATAAGTAGAATATTATGTTGCTTCACACTCGTGCTTGAAGTGCACATTCTTTTTTGTCTTTTACCGTTCACTAATGTGTTTACCTTTGTGATACAGCGGATTTCTTTAGAGACGTTCAAGAAGAATTCCGAAATTGGGAAACCAATTCAAGCTCACAAGGGAAGCCAAAGAGTCTTTGGGAAGAATTGTCGGTTAGTTTTTGTTTTCCGTGGTTGTATTCCATTTCATTTTGTTCAAATAGCTTATGTTGCATATTCTAGTGTTATGAAGCTAGTTACCTCAGTTGGGTCTGCATGGCACTTGTGCCCTAATAGTTACCAGCATACCATACTAGTCCATGTAGATGCTCAAATCATATACAGCACTTTTGTAAACGATGTGCTAAGCTGGGTTGTTATAACGTTCAGTTTTGGGAGCTTATGTTAAAGTTTGTGAAATGTCTATTTTTGACTGGCTAGTTAAATCATAAATGTCTTGTTAATGTTGAACTCAATTTCATTTTAATTTTATCGCAAAAGGTAAATTATTATGAGGTAAAGAACTATGTCTAAGGATGGCTCAATAATTATTATTTTTGCTTATATTTGTTTTATGCCAAAAAGTAAAGTGGATACATTTAGTAATGATCACTACCAATGGAAATTATGTGGTTGGTTAAAATTTGTAGGAAATAGGGGAAGAATTTGTGGAGTTTCTAGAAAAGGAGTTGAACATAACAGATTCTGTAGACGAAGCTGAGTTCAGCAGCCGTGAAGGTCGCCGTGAAGGTTCTCAAAAAACATGGGGGCAGACTCTGTTGGATCTAACATGAAAAATGAAGATGGGAAGAACGGGAGCATTGAAGATAATATTGATGAAATTGAGGCTACTCTAGCCCAACTGAAGAAAGAGTTGGGTCTATAGTACAGTCGAATATGACTGGAGAAAACAATAACTAGGACAAACTGAGTCTTCCCAACGTCATACATTCATCAAGTCCTCGATGATCATGACTAGGTCATGATGACATTTGTTAGAAAAGAACTACAGTAATATTGCGCAAGACCAGATGTAAACTCGAGCACTAACTTGCCTTAGGCTGTCAACTGTATATTGTGTCGTATTTTTGTACCTCCAGACTTGGTGTTGTAGAACTATTTGTCGTGAGCACCACAATAAAGCATATATTTATGGGTTTTTTTGTTGAAAATTACCCTCTCAATATCTCAATTTAAACAAAATCATTCTTTAAAGCATGGTCAACTTGGTCAACGACCAGTTTTCCGACAAAAGACGTCGGAACTGGCGAAGGGGTGTCACTATTTAACGTTATTGAAATTGATGGGTGGTTATCTCAAAAAAAATTAAAGGGGTGGTTTCGTCAAAATTAAGCTATTGATAGGGTGGTTTTCGACAAAAAAAGAGGCCAGAATAAACGGTGTTTGGTTTAATATGATGTAATTTTGTTTTTGGTTTTTATGTAAACAACATCAGTTTGCCCATAATTATATGGGGAAAGTATCATGTGGAACCCCCACCTTTTCATGGATCCATGGATCCCTCTTTGCATCCGTTGATTGCATTTACTGTTTGCATTTTGGACGCACCAGATTGTACCAGCGCATTAATGAGCATGTGCAACTCACGTGTGCATTTGTCATGTGCATTTCACGTGTGCATTTCAAAAATGCAAACACGTGGCACAATCTGGTGCACACAAAAAATGCAATTAACGGTGATGAAAGGGGATTCATGAATCCATGGAAAGGGGGGATTCCATATGATACTTCCCCTAATTATATGTTATCAAACTTTGAGATAGATGTATCGAGTTGGGTTCTTTTGAGACTCTTAATTTTGTTTCAGGCCCTTTAGATCCACATTATATGTCACATAATTTCTTTGAAGGAGCTGAGACAAAACTCACCAAACACTATTACTCATATGCCCTCCTCGTTTCATTTTATTACACTCAATTAACTTTATATCTTTAACTAAGTATTATATATTCTTTTAAATTTAATTAATAACTAAATTCAATTAATATTATAAATTAATTTTACCATAGTTTCATTTTATTTAGGGTGAATAATATTGTACTTGGTTTAATTAATAATATGTTATATATTTATATTTAAAAAAATTGTGCTACGTTTTCATTTATTACTGTCTTACTATCTCACATTTATTTATCCGTCGTCCTAGAACCGTACTCTTATAGGGTAAAGTTAAAGAGAAACAAAAAAGTTTAGGTGAGAGGAAAGAGTTAATATCAAGCGTTGAATTAGGTTACTCTATGGTTAAGATTAAAGTTGGTTTTTATATAATGAGTGGTTGGATTTGCAAAAATCCTAGCCGTTGAAATTGACAGTAATTTTTGAATCAAATCTCATCCGTTGAATTTTTAGTAGTCAAATCATGTCTTACTGTCTCACATTTATTTATCTGTCTTCCTACAACCTTACTCTAATTTTATATTATATATATTATATGGTTTGATTGGTTAGACATTAATTTGAATTCATAAAAACATACAACAATGCTAAAAATAAATAAATAAAAAAGTAGACAACAATATATTTCTAAGTATTATATATATAGAGACAAATAAAATTCGTGAGACGGTAAGACATGATCCTAAGTGTTGATTTTGATTATTTAACGGTTGAGATTAATTTATTTTGTAATTAAAATAGAGGACAAGTGTGCGCAAAACACGGGGTGGTTGAGACTATTATCTTTAAATCTAATCTGGTAGGTTGATAAAAATAAATGGATGAAATTATGTCCTAATGTCTCACACTTATATGAATGTCTCGCTTGATCTTGATCCTATATATATGAGTTAAGTTCTAAAAGGACATCAAATATTTGTAGGACGGAGGACAAAATTTCAACCGTTGATTTGATTAATCTGACGGTTGAGATTAAAGTTGGTTTTTATTAAAGTTGGCGGTTGGATTTGCGTAAAACACGGGGCGGTTGGATTTGGAGGTCTTTTATTTTAAATCTCATCCATTGGATGATTAGAAATCAACGGTTGAGATCATGTCCTACGGTTTCACAAATGATTGATTGTTCTCCTTGATCTTTACTCATATATATATGTTGAGTGGGGAAAGTTCAAGGAGGACGAATATATATTTGTAAGATGGTGAGACATGATGTCGATCGTTGATTACTTAACAATCTAACGAATGAGATTTAAATCAAAAATAACTGTCAATTCCAACCGTTCGTGTTTTTTTGCAAATTCAACCGCCCAATTAATTGAAAATCAACTTTAATATCAACCGTCAGCTTAATCAAATCAATGGTTGAGATTATGTCCTTCTGTCATACAAAATTTATTGTTCTTCCCTATATTAAGTATAACTTAATTTTTTAAATCAATAATGTATTCATATTTAAAAATATGTTTTATATATTTAATTTGTAGATTGTTTTGAATTGACGATAATCTCATAAAATATAATATATATTAAATTAATTTTTATTTTTTTATAGTTCTACATCAATAATTATTTTTAATTGTTATGTTTTAAAGAAAAAAGAAATATTTACTATCAAGAATTAAAAGAATTTAGTGTATATTTATGTAAATATGAGTTTGGTGTGGGAGTAGACTTTTAGGGTAAAATGGGAAACGATCCACGGAGGGGTGTATGGTAGGTGGGGAGTGTGAGGGTGTGAGAAGAATCACTATTTCTCTATACGCACAGATAAGAATGTGTCACGTCACCACTATTCATTACTAACATGAAAGACACAAATGCCTTAGACAACTACCTCATAGTTTTTTTCTCTGATTTCTCTCTAGCTTTCTTAGCTGACAGAATTTTTGGAAATTCTCCTTCTTCTTGAGGGAATTTGTGTCTTTCATGTTCGTTGATGATGGGTGATTTCTTCGTCGCCGTTCGTGGCTGGTGAGTGCTTCCTTCGTCGACGTGCGTGGTTGGTGAGTGCTTCCGTCACCGCCGTGCGTAGTTGGTGAGTTATTTTGGTGGTCTCCCCCATTCAATCAGCTACTAGCTTGCTGCCACGTACCTCCTTGCTTGCTGCCACGCTCCACGCAGCTTGTTTTACATGCATCCACGCAGGTGCTAAGGGTTCCGTGGATGGGGGCCACATGAAGAAAATATTGTATGATTTGCATCGAATTAGAAAATATGTTCGGTGAATTTGCATTAAAAAGAAGGAAGGGTAAAGATAAAACTCACCCCTGAACCCCTTCAGCTCCTCTCTTAATTCACGATCTTCTCATGATATTTTGACTCCCAAATAGTATTAGTATTCCAAATTTTTATAACACGTTATTAGCACGATCATCATATCCCCAGTTGTGTAAGTTATAGAAGACGATATAGTTTACACTTTTTTATATTATTATCATATATATGCATAACGTCATAATCCTATACTATGAACGAATCTAACCTCCGTGTAGTAAAGTATTATTTCATGCACTTTCATTTATAATGGACTTTCATTTATAAGTGTATACTTTCATTTTTACTATACAAATGATGGATCTAACATCCGTATATATATGGTGTGATTTACATCATGCAATTTTTTTATAAATATATAACTTCATTTTACTATACAGCAGATTGATCTAACCTCCGTATAGTAAATGAGATGATTTACATCTGATAAAAAATTATTTCATTTAGTATTTGTTTTAAATTGATTATATGTTTACTCCATTTATTTACTTAATCTATTTTAATTAATTTATTGTATTTATTTATTTAGATGTTAAATTGATGATATAGTTTGAACACCGTTAGCATTTAATTAAACTAGTTAATGGACACCCAACGGCTATAAATGATTATATTTCCTCCAACGGCTATATTTTTTCATATAAAAATCAAAGGCAAATAAACCATACTGAGAACAACATTTTCTCTACTACCATATAACTTTCTAACTCAAAGATTTTCAAATATGCAAAAGGATGTCTCGCTTCTTGTAAGTTATTAATGTACTTAGCATCTTTATTTTCATCGAAGATCTTCCACAATATGTATTTTCTACTTGTTGTAAACATCTCAGAATTTAATAAAATATCTTTTGTCTTTCCAATAATCATAGTCATGAACAACCTCGCAAAGCTCGAATTTGTGCCACTAGATATAAATGGGAGCAATACCATGGACAGTCGATGTGAAAAATCATCTTAAGGTAAAACGCCTTATTACAACACTGGATGCAAACAACACTGGATCAGCGAGCTATGAAGCTATGTCTCTCATCTTTATCAGAAGACATAGTAAAGAAAGCTTGAAAATGAACACCTCACATTTGATGATCCACGTGAGTTAATGGAGAGTCTGAAAGATCGATACGATCATCAGAAAGATGTGATTCTCCCAAAATATCGTGTGCATGGAACACTTTCAGGTTCAAAGACTTCAAAAATGTGAGTGAATATAATTACACAAAGTATAGCATCGTTGCATACTTGAGGTACTGCGGAATGCTGATCTCTGAATCAAACATGATAGGAAAGACTCTATGAAACTTACATGCATCAAATGTCACTCTCCAATAGCAGTATTGCAATTAAGGTCATGAAACACACTCTCAATTGATAATTACTCTTTTGCTTGCTGAAAAGCATAATGAGCTATTGATAAAGAATCACCAGTCTCACCAAACGGGCTCTATAGCTTTTCATATGCAAATTTTGTGAAGTTTGGCAAGCTCGAACACATACCCGATTATCATGTTCGAGGCCAAACCCGAGGTCGTGGCCGCGGTAGTGGTCAGGGAAGAGGTCGAGGAGGTTATTCTCATAACCCTCCTCAAAGGCCCATCACCCCTAACCACAAGAAAAACTGAAATGAATGGAACTAGGAAAATCCCAACAGACTTGAAAAGGTTTCCATCTCCACGAAAGACCATGAATCTATCCACAGATGCAGTCTTAAGGCCATTGGTTCATGAATTGTCGAACCCCAAATCACTTTGTGAAATCACATCAAGAGTGTGGAATGATATAAAAAGGGAAGAGAGGGTAAATTTGTTGACCACCCTACACATGAGTTTACCCATTTTGAAGGTTCTGATTTCCACAATGACTTTGGTATTATGAGAGGTACTTATACTGATGGGAAATAAGTCCATTATGTGGATCGAGATCCTATTTATAAGTATACTCACCATGGGAAGACAAATTGGTAAATGTATATTGTTATTCCAATTGTGGAGTTAAGAAAGGATACATGTGGCATGCCATATGACTACTGACTTTCATTTAACACAAAATAAAGGGTTTACACTTGGTCATACATATGAGCTGCACTGAAACTCCTTTCGGGAGTCTCATGTTTTATAGAGATAAGATGGATCACATATGTTCTCCCGACTTTAACATTTGGAGACCTTTTAATTATAATGTATTTAGATAACTAAATGCAATGTGTATGGATGGTCATTCATATTGGTGTGTAGAAATTCCTTTGATAGTATTTTATGAGACAATATGTATTTTGTGTTTTGCGGGTAACAAGGCAGTTCGATTTATACTGCGGTTTTAGAAGACTAAAACTGTGTCATTTTGAATTATAAAAAATAAACACTACATCGGGTTTAATAATTTTAAATTTAAGAATAGTAATAGGACGTAATTTATTTGCTACAATTTAAAATCACATCGTTTTAACTCGCAACAAATGATTGTACGCATCCAAGGTGAGACACTTATTTTTTCTGAACATCAAACAAAACGCATCAATAATCCTATAAAACATAGTTAATGGGCTTTATTGGACTCGCGTCAAACAGAAAAAAAGTCCAGCCCATTAATTTTGTCGCTCTCTTTGCAAGTAAAACCCTAATCAACAAAACCCTTTCCGACGTCGTCTCTCAGTTTGCTCTGAATTGTGTATGACCGCAAACCCTAAAGCTTCCTACTCCCTTCTATCTCTCGTGCCTCGTTCAGTAATTCTCGCCAGGCTCAGCATGACCGCTTCCAATGGCTCTGCATCTATTACCAAGCTTGATAAGAAGCTGTTGCTGCAGTCTATTTGTCGGTATTTGAAGACGAATGGCTTCTCCAAAACTGTGAAGAAGCTCAAGTCTGAAGCTAAATTAGATGAGGTTATTATTTACTGGTTCTAATGTTGATGGGTTCGATAGTATTGGATTACTCTATGGAGTTTGAAGTTTAAACTGTTTAGCACGAATGCCCATTTAAGTCTGTCATCCAAAATGTGTTGACTTTTTTGCATTTCTTTTCAAAATTTCAATGTTTGTCAATCTTTAAAGCTCACTCTTAAATTTTACTCCACTTTTTATTCTTGTCTAGTTTTTCTTGTGTTGATTCTTATGTTGCAAGTCGATTCTAATCAACTTACGCCTGGTTTCCTTTTCTTCACTACTGTTTTTTTATAATTTTCTGTGGTTGAACTGTGCCTTGTGTCAAGTGTAGGATGAGTTTACCGATAGCGTCATATTGGATTTGGAAGATATATGCGCCAAACATTTAGAAACACGGTAAGTATTTCCATGCTATAGACTATTTACTAGTAAGGAGCAATTTCTTTGTTTTGATAATCGATACGGCGTGCTGAATATTTTCTTAAACCATATCTTTTGTGGTTTGACAATTTGAGTACCTATATAAAACTTGTTCGCCGTGTTAGTATGGTTTTACATTTTTCTATCATTATCAAATCTGGGTTTCAAGTTGGTTTATTGTTGGCCTTATGAATGCAGCACTCAAGCTACAGAGGCTCATCATGTATCTGGCCAAGGTAATGCTACTCTTTGTTCCTATTTTCATTCAAGTTTCGCAGTCACATTTGCCATTTTGTCATACAACTGTTCTTTAAGACGTTTAGTAATGACTACATACTTATTTCTTAGCTGGTGCTTCTTTTTGGTTTTGAATCTTTGCCAACATTTCAATGACAGAATTAAAAATTAATGGTGTAAAAGACAATTCTACCACTGAGAAGGTTTCCAAAAAAAAGAAAAAAGCCAAGAAAGGTGAACATACTGAGGTTGCGGAAGACTCTGGCATAAAAGAGGCCAATGAGAAATCAACAACCAAAGTTGATCTTGAACCTGAAGGAAACACTAAAGAAAAGAAGAAAAGCAAAAGTTCGTCAGCTAATGTCATGAGTGATGATGCATCAGAGAAAATTAAGAAGTCTAAGAAGATAAAGAAGCAAGATAGTGATACGAAAGAGTCGCCAATTAAGACCAGTGAATCTAAGAAAAGGAAGCGAGTACCTGCTGACGATGACATTGATAATCTTGATGATGCCTCCCCTGATGTTAAATCTAAGGAAACAGGGGAAGAACTTGTTGCTATGAAGACAGCTGATAAACTTGTTGATGCGGCTGACATTAAGGATTTAACAAATTCAAACAACGGAGATAAATCATCTGGTCGGAAAAGTGCTAAGAAGCAACGAAATGGTTCTGCAGAGGTAAATAATTAAAATATGTCTTCCGCTTTTCATCAGCTAAAATAACCCCTCGCCTCATGGATTATTCTTTGTGATTCATGCCTGGAATATTACAGTCTTGCATTAAACCCTGTTTCTCGTAGTCCTTTCCGTTTCCTTCTGGATTGTTCTTTATTTCACTTCGCTTGGTCCGTGATCTTTGATTTGTAGTTGTAGACCACAAGGTTTTGCTATTCTTTTTAAGCTTTAATATCTGAAGCCTTATTGCCGCTACTGCCCTTTTAGTATGCGCATCTGAGTGTGTATTGTTCTGTGTATTATCAAACTGCACTTGAGCTTCCTCCGACACTAGTACTATGCTTACAAAATAAAATGCCTTAACTCCATGTTGAAACATGTTATTTTGATGTTGATCCCATTGGATGTTGGTTGTGTGTCTGTGTTTACATGTTGGAATCTTATTTTGCAACCGACAACTGTTAAAGCATTTCAGCGAGTCAAAGTTGATGAAGTAGTTATTACAGATGAAAGACTAAAGGATAATTCATATTGGGCAAAGGTATCACTTCGTCCTTTGATATCCATCTTACTTCTGAGATTATAGTATCTTAGATTTTTATTTCATCTTTTCAAAGGATGGTGCTGAAACCGGCTATGGCGCTAAAGCGCAGGAAATTCTTGGTCAAGTTAGGGGAAAGTAAGTTATCGCCTTTAATTAACTGAGGTTTATTTTAAATTCCCTTTTTCTATGTCATCTTATGTCATTCTCGCTTGGTACATTGTGGTTGTGTGTTACACTGTAAAATGCCGGATTGAGTCATTGTAATCATTAGCTTATTTCTAGCTTTATATTTATATCTCTTTCAGGGATTTCCGGCATGAGAAGACGAAGAAAAAACGTGGAAGCTACAGAGGAGGGCATATTGATTTCGACTCCCACTCAATTAAGTTCAACAACTCGGATGATGAGTAATTATTCCGACCATATAATTTTGTTACATTATCTGAAATTGCAACTTACACTGATATTGAGTGGCTTGCTGATCCCTCCCATTTGTTATTTGGCCATGTTGGCACGGACGAAATGTTTTATGAATTTTATCTATATAAATTGCCATGACAATTGCCTATCCCGTTATTACATTGCAATTGTTGTGCACATTTGTGGGTAGACTAAGGATTGAAAAAGGATTTGATTTTAATATAAATTATAGGGTTAATTACAGAAAACCACCCCTATAATAGGGGTAATTACAGAAAACCATCCCTATAATACGTATTTTCAAAAAATCACCTCTATAAATAGCTCCGTTAGTATTTCACCATCTCGTTACTATTCTGTTACTATTTTGTTAAATTAATTATTAAAAAATTAAACATATTATAATAATTTTAAATAAATTTATTGTTAAAAAATAAAATAATTTTAAATAAATTTCATAAAAAAAGTAAAGAAATTAAATTAGTGTATTATTTCATAAAACATATTATAATAATTAAATTAAATTAAATTAAATCAAAATATTCAAATCATATGGTTTATGAAATTATATTATGTTTCATCAAATTAGTGTATTATTTCATAAATCATATAATATAAATATTTTGGTTCATGAAATAGTGTATTATGGTTCATGAACTTTAAATTTGTTATATCCTAAAATAATATTTAATATCATTAATTCATGAAATAATGTAATATATTTCATGAAATATAATTTTAGGGTTTAGGGATTAAAATTAAAAGTCAATAGAGTATATAATAGTAAAATAATTTAATATACGATTACATGTTTTTTGATAGGGATTAATATATTTTTTCTTGATAGCGATTACATGTTTGAATAGATCATATATTATGTTGCATAAATGATTCTTAAATTAAATGATTCTTAAATAAATCCTTCAATTTTTTTAAAATTTTTTCTTATTAAATATACATAAATGATTCTTAAATTAAATACTGTGAATTTTAATTAAATATACTAAAATTTATTTTATTTTATTTATTTTATTTTTTTAAAATAAATATATTTAAAATTATTATAATAATGTAATCTAACTGAATAGTAATGAGAGGTGGTGAAATGCTAACAGAGCTATTTATAGAGATGGTTTTCTGGAAATACGTATTATAGGGGTGGTTTTCTGTAATTACCCCTATTATAAGTGTTGTTTTCTGTAATTAACCCTAAATTATAAAGGTTAAATTTTAGAGAACCAACTTTATAATATGTATTTATAGAAAATGACCTCTATATAGTGTGTTGTTAGTAATTCATCGCTTCATTACTATTTCGTTAGAAAATCACCTATATAATACTCATGCTATAAAAATTGCATATTTTTGTTTTGTTTAATCAAAATTTCTTTAATTACATCATTTAATCTACAATTTGTTAATAGTTATTTCATTAAAAATTTTATAAAAATTAAGATATAAATAACAATTTTATTATATGTTTTATTAAGTTTTAAATAACATTAAATATTTTATTTTATTATAGCTAAAACATGTATTCGATGTATTTTTATTTAATGTATGCAAATGTTATTAACAAATCTTTTTGAATATTTAAAATTAATAATTAATATGAATAGGCTTGATAAAAAAATCAAATATATGTATGGTTAAATTAAAGGTACGAGAGTAACATGATAATTTTGTATTTTAAATTACCTTAGATTATCAAATTGTCCTCTGTGGAACCTAAATCAAGAGTTTCGAAATGGTATTTTGGTAACAAAATCATCATTTGGCTCATTCTTGTATAGTTTCGCATCCACCTACTATAATTAATACGTAATGTTTAACAATTTTTAGTAACTAAAAGGGTTTCTATAATGGGACTCGTATCCCATGCTCTTTACAACATTGTATAACCGACTTTTAATTTAAAAGTTTAATTTAAATGGTGTAGTTTTGATTTAAAATACCATAAATAATGTAGTTTTACTCGAACTCAATTTCAAATTCATTGAACCTTTTGTAAAACGATGTAGTTTTAATTATTAATGTACGCCGATTTCAATTGATTCGATTTCGAAAAGTTTGGTGCTTTTTTAACGTGGGTTTTTGAGGGACATTCGAACTAGACGGTCGAATGAGAGTTTTTGATGGCGAATCAGAGTAGGATTGATTGAAGTAAGTTAAATTAAGTCATCAGTATCGATTTCAAATAAGCATTGAGATTCATAGGCTAGAACTAAGAAGCTTTGTACTTTGCATGCGTTAATTGAAGGGTGTGTTTGTTAGCTATTCTAATATCTGAATTTTCATTTTTGAAGAACTGAGTTTATGTTTACTGATTTTTAATAGAAAATATAAATATGGATAAATTTTTGTGCGTTGAAAGAGAACTCGAGAATCAACTTTTGATTTTCCGTCTTCTGCTGATGTTGTTACTGATATTAATAATATTGTCGAAGAAGCAAAAGGTCAAACGACTCAGCTGATGATGGAACGATATTGTTAGTGATCCTGCGTTAAGGAAACATATCAATGATTATGATTTTCAGGTAAGAGATGCAATTAGAAGGGCATATGTGCTTCAAGGTCATTGTCAACCACATTCACATAACTTTCCAAAAACTTATTTGGGAAAATTCTTTGAGGTGCTTTCAAAGTGAATGGTTCAAGAAGTTGGAATTTATTGTTTTTAACGATGGAGCATTTTGTTTATGGTGTTACCTTTTAGAGATTCTGGAATAGGAAAAGTTGTATTTGTAAAAAAAGAATTTCAGAATTGGAGAACGGGTCCTGAAAAGTTTAGAGAACATGTTAGAGAAGCGGATAGCGCTCATAATAATGCCAAAACATTATTCTTTGCTTTCAAAGATCAGAGACAAAGTGACAAGGAAAGTGTTCAACAAGTCAAACTTTAGAAGATTCATACCGCACTTGTTTTTTTGGATTGAAATCTGGACATAAACAAACCAACAAAAGACAACAGCCACGAACACCAGACAAGAACAAACAACCACAAAAAAACACTCAGAACCTTTCGAGCATACAGCTGCTCAAACTTCTGGGAATCGCCGAAACATTAGACCAAGATGATTTTGACTGCAGAGCAAACCGAGCCAATGAGTCTGCAATACCATTTTCCTCCCACATAGCGTGCTTTACTTCCCATTTCGGATTTTTTACTAGTGCCTTCAAACAGTCTCTCAGCCACTTCACCGACCCTCTCTGGTACTCGTATCCCATGACCACTGATTGAACCGCCTCTAGCGAGTCTGATATTATTACAACCTCTCCTATCTTAAGCTCCGCGGCCATTCCCATTCCAAGCACTAAAGCAAAAGCCTCCGCCTCACTTCCTATCACACCCCTTTCAATCCATTTAAATTGAGTAGCTTGGATGTACCCATCCACTATCAACACGGCAGCAATGCCAACCTCACCATCAATCATCCGCCATGATCCATCGCAGAAAATGCATTTACCTTCTGTATCCCTTTTTGACAGAAGTGCACTTGGATATTTCATTACAAGCCTCTTTCCTAAAAACATCTCGCAATGAAATATTATCGATCTTAGCTTCGCACACATTTCATCCACAGGCCATGCCTTCTGTCCATGTATCATCTCATTTCTACTACCCCATAATAGCCAAACTCCTATCATAAACTTCTGGAACTCCGTGACTGTGAAAGAATTCGCACAATAAAAAAGCCAGTCGGCTGCACTCCCCCAACTTGACCCATACAACTGTTATTCATGTCTACCATTTCCCAAAAGCATTTCGCCTTCCAACACTCTCGGATAGTATGTAATGCATCTTCACCGCTCCAACCACACGAGCTACAGTCTAGTATAACTTCACAACCCCTCCTTTTCAAATTGATGGCGTTCGGAAGTGCCGCATAGTACAACCGCCATATCATAAGCTTAACTCGGTTAGGAGTGTTCGATTTCCATATTTTCCGCCAGAAAAGCTGCATCTTGTTTTTGTCTGATTGCCCTCCATGACCCACTTAATTATCTCTTGTCTTAGTTATCATAGCCTTGTACATCTCTTTTATTGAAAACACATCTGAGTTACCAAGCTTCCACTCTGGCGTAGCCTCTCTATCCCACTCCATTAGGCCAACATTCAACCAATGTTTAACCTTGCAAATTTCACGCCACGCATGTGATGGCCTAGATCCATACCCAGCCTCTAGCACGCCACGCCCATCATAATATCACGATTGAAAGACTCTGCTTACCAATAAGTTAGGTTGTGACATCAAGCGCCATGCTTGTTTGGTCAAGAAGGCATCATTCATAGTTTTTAGGTCCCGGAAGCCTATTCCCCCTTCCTCCTTCTCTTTACACAGCACGCGTTGATTCACCCAATGAATCGAATTCGACTTTCCTGCTCCTGACCACCAAAACTTGCTAACCGTCTTTTGCAATTTTGCACATAAAGTTACTGGCACTTTGTAGCACATCATTGCATATTGGGGCATCACCATAAGAACCGCTTTTATCAACACCTCCCTACCAGCCAGCGATAATAAGTTAGACTTCCAGCTCAAAATCCTTCCTGCTACCTTTTCCTCCACCTCTCTAAACACTTCCTTTTTCCTCAAGCCAACTATCAACGGCAGCCCTAAATATTTATCGTGCTTCTCAACTGATGAGACTCCTAATGCTTCCTCCAACTCTCTTCGCTGTTCATCTGATATATTAGGGTTGCATACCATCTTGGACTTATCAAGACTCACCTGTTGGCCCGATATCACTTCATAAGCCACAAGGACTTTAATAAATTCCACGTTTGTTTTATCAGCCTTACTAAAAATTAGACTATCATCCGCAAAAAGGAGGTGAGACACCACATGGCACGATCTACTTATTTTGATTCCTGAAAAATCACCATCTTGAACACCTTTCTCCAAAGCTGTTGATATCCACTCTGATCCCAGTATGAACAAATAAGGCGACAATGGATCTCCCTGTCGAAGTCCCCTTGTTGGTCTAATGCTCCTTGACAGCTTATTGTTGACCTTCACTACATAAGTGACAGACCTGATACATCTCATCACAATATCAATCCACTTTGCTGGAAAACCCAGTTTGCTCAACATCATTTCTAAGAACACCCATTCCATCTTATCATATGCCTTACACATATCAAGTTTCAATGATAAGTAAGCCTCCCCTCTCTCTTTTCGTGACTTTATAAAATGAGAAATCTCATGAGCTAAAAGAATGTTGTCAGAAATCATTCTCCCTGAGATAAAAGCGCTCTGAGCTTCCGAAACAACCTTAGTCAACACCCCTTTCAATCTATTCGCTATTACTTTTGATACAATCCGCATAATCACATTACACAAGCTTATAGGCCTAAAGTGTTGCATCTCTACTGCTCATCTTCATTTCGGCAAAAGAACTATTTTGGTCATATTCAAGTCTCCAGGCTCAGCCCCCTCATTCAGAATCCTCAGCACTTGGGCACACACTTTACTCTGAACAAGTTGCCAATACTTTTGGAAAAATATTGCCGGATATCCATCCAATCCTGGTGCCTTAGACGGAACCATCTGAAAAATCGCTTGTTTCACTTCATCATTAGTATATGGCTCCATTAAACTCACACTTAAATCATCTGTAATTCTTCTATCAACATCTCCCAGTGCTGCAGGCCAATCTATGCTCCCAGGTTGAATCTTTGATGTAAACACATTACCAAAATATGACTCTGCCACCTCTACCATCCCTTCATCAGTATTTTCTATCCTCCCATCCTCTCTTCTTAGCTCATTAATAAGATTTGTCCTCCGTCGAGCAGAAGCTTTGGCGTGAAAGTACTTCGAATTACGATCTCCTTCCCTAAGCCATTGCACTCTTGATCTTTGCCTCCACATCACTTCCTCCCTCCATAACCACTCATCTAGCTTTCTTACAAACACGCTTTCCTGCAAACATCTTTCACTTGTACGCTCTCCTTCTCGATGTTTGACTGCAGTTTTTGATGTTGTAAGATTGTTACTTCAACAAGGATTGGCTTTTCGGAGTCATGATGGAATGAAAAATTCCCTTACTAGGGAAAACTTTTTGGAAGTTCTTGATTGGTATTCTACAAGAAATGTTGAAGTTGGAAAGGTGATAAATGAGAATGCACTAGGTAATAATAAACTTATTTCTCCTTCGATTCAAAAGGACATTATAAGAGCATGTGGATCTCAGTCTGCAAAAACAATCATTAGTGATATTGGAGATGAAGTCTTTTCACTACTAGTAGATGAGGCTCGTGATTGTTCTGTCAAAGAGCAAATGATCATTGTTTTAAGATATGTGAACCGTGGAATCATTATGGAGTGCTTTATTGGACATGTTCATGTTGTTGATACCACATTAATATCGTTAAAAATAATTAGATGAAATTTTATCAAAGTATGGATTGTCTCTATCCAAGCTTAGAGAACAAGTTAGGATATGATGGAGCTTCTAATATGCGAGGTGATCTCAATGGATTAAAGATTCTTATACTGAATAATCTTTGTGTAAGATATATTCATTGTTTTGGTCATCAACTCCAATTAGTCGTTGTGGTCGTTGCACAAAGTAATCAATTTGTGTGTGATTCCTTTGGATATTTATCCTTGGTCGTTAATATGGTCGGTGCTTCATGAAAAAGAAATGATCAATTTTGACAAGCACAACATGAACGCCTAGTGGAGAAGCTCACAAATGGTGAAATTTCTACGGAAAGAGGATTGAATCAAGAAAAAAAATTGACTTGTCTGGGAGTTACACGTTAGGGTTCACATTTTACAACTATTGTTCGCCTCCTATCTTTGTGGCCATCAACAATTGAAGTTCGACTACAAATCTCGAGGACTTGCCTTTAGCATGATTCAAAAAATTGAACCTTATCAATTCGTATTCATTGCTCACATGATGAAGTTAGTATTGAGAATGACAAATGTTGTAACACAATTTTTGCAAAGAAAATATCAAAATATTATGGAGATCGTGAGCTTGATTCAAAATTTTAAAAAAAGATTGCAGTAATTGAGGGAGAATGGATGGACTAATCTTTTGGACAATGTGAACAATTTTTGCTTCGTTTGAATCGTGAGTTCGAAGTCTCCTTCGTTTGAATCGTGATACGAAAACTAATGAAACACACTTCTGAACTGATATTTATAATCAGGTATTTATATTTTAAAAACATATATATACTTGTCTCATCTGAACCAATCCTACAAAAACATACAACAAATATTGTTAACATAATTATTTAATATGACTATGTAACAATTAGATTCTATTTACAAATATGATTCTTTATTATTTTTAACAAGCGGATACAGAGTAATTTCCTAAATATCATCCGCTCCTTGGTATTTGTTTTTCAGACGCGCGACATGTGGGTCACACATATATTTTTTGACTTTCATCTCTTTTTTATATATCAAACTCTTGAATCGGTTTTTATCACCAGTGACGGCACGTCATTGAGCGCTGCAAATTTATCCCACTCTCCTCCTTAGTATAGTCTAGGCAAGCAGGGGTCGAATCTACAGGGAACGATGAGAAGTAGTCTTTTATCTACAACTAAAGATTGGGGTTTGTGAATGTAAGTAAGCAAGTAAAAGAAAAGAGTGCGCAAGTACTACTGGCGCGCAGAATACAATACGAGAGTTAGACAATAAACCAGAGATGAGCTCAGCTTAGACTTATCACTATGAACTCTATGTTTATCACGGGTTTCTGAAAGATCTATGACTGATTGTTCACGTAAGCTAAGGTCCGGTAAAGGCTTAATAACTTACACATATATTCCGGTAAAAGTCTATATGATATTACTACCCAACCTAGTCTAATTAACCACGAATCCGGTAAAAGTAGTGATTAACTATTCTAGTGCTACTCCTATCACTCACTGTAACGTACCTCTGATAGTTTAACGTTAGATAGTAGATTCTATAATTAGGTCTGCGGGTAAAGGCTTTAACTATCTAACTTAATTATCATGCAAGTATGCTCGGAGTAATAATACTAAACAGGTCATGCATTAAGAATAAACCTCAAAACATATTATTCATAGTTCAAAGTCTAAACTGAATTCAGAAAGTTAGCTAGACATGCTGAACATATTCATCTCAAAGTTTGTATGAAAACAACAAGTATTGAAACTATAGCCTGATTGCGCGTTGTCAGTCGCGCGTCTCGGACTTGCGCCGCAGCTCTTCTCTTTCTCTCTCTTTTCCGGCTTCGAACTCTCTTGTGATTTTCTCTATGCTTTGTATTTATACTCTTGCCTTCTAGGGTTTCCGCGAGAAAATAGGCAAGAAAATATATTGGAAATCATCCTTATCTCTAAAAATCAGTCTTAGAAATATCTTTATCTCTAAAAACCAGACTTAGAAATATTCTTTGCGCGTGATGACGTCATCGCTCCGGATTTGTCGCTGATTGCTGACGTCATCGTTTTGCTCTGCTCTGCGCGACTCAATACTCGCGCGCTACACTTCTTGCGCGCTCGTTGGTTTTTCGGCTCTTGTCAGCTTTGTTGTTCTTTGCTCCGAGATTCAGCCTTCTTGTTGCACTTTTGTTCTAACTCTTCTAATAAACCTGAGATACAAAACTACATCAAAAGAGTAATCTTATACTTAAAATGTTAGAAATCTAGGCAGTGTAAAAGACCTAAAACAGCATACAAAAGTGCCTTATCTACCAGCATATGAAATGTACCTCTTTGAATCTGATACATAGTAACCTTTGTTTCATGAGAATCAAATATCTAGAACTCTATCGACGATATTCCGAGTGCGATAAGGGCTAGATATCTCATGTCTCAAAATTGTCCAGTAATTACTTCTTCATTCGTCCCATAATGTTGTCCACTTTCCTTTACTCTCCACCACACATTATACTTTTTTACCCCATTTACTTATTAACCATTTTTTCTCAACCACCCTTTTTATTCGTTATTTCTACCTTAATTACCGTGTTTTTTGTACTTTTGGACAAACAAAATGGAACAAGGGAGTATTAACCATGAACTTCTTTCTTAATCCATTCTAATACACTTGCAGTTCAAACGAGTTACATCATCTAGAACATAAAAGTACAATTGTTGAGTATTTAAGCTTAAGTTAGTACAATATATGATTGAGGATAGATTT
The DNA here is from genome assembly GCA_006409495.1 of Sedum album. Classification (NCBI taxonomy): domain Eukaryota; kingdom Viridiplantae; phylum Streptophyta; class Magnoliopsida; order Saxifragales; family Crassulaceae; genus Sedum; species Sedum album. Next base: position 119,889 of record QZGG01000574.1, read on the forward strand.
GGTGCACTTGGGTTGGTCGGATATGCCTGGAGTTAGGCTAGAAAGGTCGTTGAAAAATGTTGTGTGATTTTTTTTGATTGCAAGAGTACAAAGACTCAGAAGGTACATAATAGAGGACTTAATTCCAATCGACACGCGAATGGAGACCTCGAACACAGAATAAAAATAATCTAAGCATAGTGCGAACGAGATACTTCGCCTCAGTACCTAAAAAATAGACGAACAAATTTGACAGAACTGTGAGATTGTGAGCACAAGTAAAATACGACTCTGAAATACCGGATATCCAAGAAGTTCGGGATAATTAAAGGATATCAGCATGAAATATTTTAAAAAAATATCTCAGAAAACCAGCCTTCCAGAGAAGTCCACCAACCAAACCAAAATCCGTAAGATCAGGCACGGAATAAATTTACTATCAGGACACGCGGACGAGATGATAAGATGATAACGTTTGAAGCAAACAATTCAAAACGTGTCTAAAGGAAACCCTGCCACGCAAATACGAAATCATTGACCAAGATCAACCGAAACGCCGACATTGACCAAGTCCACCCACCATTGTTGACCGTAAGAAGCACGCCAGAAAACACAACCAAAGAAACCGCCACGTATCAGCCAACAGAAATCGCCACGTATCAGCCAATAGAAATCGCCACGTGAAGCACACCACGTATCAATCAGACGACCACCGTTGCACCGAAACCTCCGAAAGCGATCTCCCCCCTGACGGCGACAAACGCAAACCCAAAAAAATAGCAACCTAAAAAACGGAAGCTGGACAAGCAACCAGCGCGTTTCACCGGAACCACAAACTGTACAAACCACAAAACTGTACGGGCCACCACAAAACTGCCGCAACCACAAAACTGGATAACCCAAAATGCTTGGCGCCATCACCACTGGTGGACTGGTATTCACCACCACCGACAGAGGCACCAGACGAACAAAAGTTGTCGCAGAAGGACAAACAAAACTGGCAAACCAAATGGGCGCAGAAAAACCCTAAGACCAAAACAGAGCACCAAAAAAAACAACAACAAACAACCATCACAAACGACAGCAATCCAAAATAGAACTGCCATAAAAAAACATAAAACCAACAAAAGCTCTCCGGACAACGAGATCGGCGGTGAAAGATGTGCTGCGGGAACCAACCGATTTCGCCACCCAAGAGAAGTCGACGGAGCTCAGACAGACCGCCCATCAAACTCCCACATGAAGACCGCCTCGCAGAAGCCACCAAACCTGCAGCAACCGTTTCACAGAAGAAACGGAGATCGGCGGGAAACGGAGGGATCAGCGGGAGAGTTTGTGTGGTGTGATTCTTGCAACGTACGACAATAAACCCAACGATGTAGTTTTTTAAAATGTTGTGTGATTTTGGCACTTAATTTGTTTGGAAGGGTGATCAAAACGCAGCATGTGCTATCGTATGATCGAAGGCTTGCTTTGGTCTATTGTTGTCATTTTATTAAACGATGGCGTTTAAGATTAAAAGCTGCGTTTTGGATTGCAAGCAAGAGCGTGTGAATTTTTTTTAGGCAACCGATGACGCTATGTTGCAAGAGTGGACGACACCGTTTTGGCTTTCTTCTCCACAAGATTTTAGGGTTGCAGCTTTGGGATTGATTGGAGAAGCGGATGATATTCGAAACAGACCAATCGAAGCCGATCGAGAAGGATCGTTCTTCAAAAAGCTTCGCCTGACTTCAAGGGTTGGATTGGTGGCGATTTTAGCAAACATCTTGTGTGTTCCATCCAGGTGCTTTCACTTCTGTTTACTTATTCTAGTAGCTTCTGTTAGGGTGAGTCTCATTGTGTAATTGGTTAGGATTTTGATTGAGTTTAACTCATTTTTTGGTTTTCCGAGTTTTGAGTTATGTCTTGTAAAACCTATTCCGTGCTTGGTGGATTGATTCTCAGTCTTTGCGGTTAAGACCGTGGTTTTCTCCCGGTTCTCCGGTTTCACTTATATCCTGTGCCATTCAGTTTACGGTTTAGATGATTTAGCTTGATTTTTTTTCCGGAAATTCGACAAACTTGAGAAATTTCCGTTGTTAGGTCTCGGTTTTGTTTCTAGGCTTTAGATTCTGTTTAGTATCATTCATCAATAAAAAATTTAATTTAATAAATGTTTGATGAACTTATAAATACAACTCATCAAGCCATATGCCACATGAGTCCTTGGATCGGACATGTCCAATTTTCATATGCATTTTTACTTTAAAATGAGAGGTACTCGTCTTGTGTTTTTTCTTGTCGAATTTGTGTACTTCCGAGAGCATGATCGTTGTTAGTTTTCCTTTCTGGTTTTGATCATTCGTTGGTCTGTTTGCATTTCTTTTCTCATAAATAAAAGAAAACAAATTAGTTGAATATTGCTGCAATGAGGTTAGTTTGAAAATATATAAGATGCAAAACTGATCTTTATTTATTATCTCTTTTTTTCACGGACATCTTTAACCTGGATGCGGAGAAGTGGTACGATGAAGACCTTTGTTCAGTAATTTCAGCTCAACTTCATCTCAGTCTTTACATTTAATGGTCAGGGGAAATCCACACAAGCCTTTATTCCCTCGAAAGATGCCGCAGGAAATGTTTTAAATTGAGTACTATCTGGAATCTTCCCCACAAGTTGGTTATAAGACACATTCAAGAAACTAAGAGAAATTAACTTTGCAAGCTGCTCTGGGATTTTTCCACTCAACCAATTACTTGCTAAGTCTAGTGAGTGAAGATGTGTCAAATTCGCGATTGATGTGGGTATTGGGCCAGTGAGGCTGTTGTGTGACATGTTCAGACTGTACACATCCCTAGCATTGGCAACACACTCAGGGATGCTTCCACTCAACATATTATCCGAGATGTCGAGAAGGTAAAGAAATGTGTAGTTGCATATAGACTCGGGAATGCTCCCATGAAGATTGTTGCCTGAAAGTTCAAGGCCAAGCAAGCCCGGGATAGGCTCACTTATGATTGATAAAACAGTGGAGTTGAACTGATTGCCTGATAATCTCAAGGAAATAGCAAATGGGAAACTTGGTAATTTTCCATGAAACAAGTTATATCGTAGATCAAATATTTCTATGTCAGCACTAGCGCTTGTGACTTCAGCGCCAAGTAAATAATTATGAGAAAGATTC
>QZGG01000575.1:0-137895 GCA_006409495.1 Sedum album
GCTAAGGTGACTGTGTATAATAGTTTGAAACACTGTTGTATAGATATTGTAGTGCTTGTACAGTCTATTGATTAATAAAGTCAATCATTAGACGTAATTCCGCTGCATTTGTATCTCTGAGGAACAATTACCTGCTAACTAGGACTTAGTCCTTAACAAGTCTTAGACCTAGTCTTTACTGCTAACAAGCGATCCTATCACCATCTGTTAGGGCTTTACTATAATTCAGTATGGACATTCAATGGGTAAGCCTTATAAAAAAACCCTACTTAGGATGCCAAATATATCACTTACTATCTCTGCGATAGAGTTGAGGTCTAAGGAGACATGTATGTTTTGTAAAACAGAAAGACATAATCTCAATCGTTGATTTGATTAAATTGACGGTTGAGATTAAAGTTGGTTTTTAATTAATTTGGCGGTTGAATTTGCAAAAAACACGGACGGTTGGTGATTGACGGTTATCAATATCAACCGTTGGATTGTTTGAAATCAACGGCTAAGATCATGTCCTTTCGTTCTACTAAAAGATACATGTCCTCCTAGAACCTTTCACCTCTGCTATAAATAAAATGGGAAGTGTGCTACAACAGGAAGAAGGGCGAAGAGCCTCCACGCATGGGTGGAGGGGGTGAAGAGACCTCCATGCATGAAGTAGGAGGTGGGCAACAAGCCTCCCACAAGCTTGGTTGTTAGACCAATACCACGACCATCAGACCACCACCCCTTCTGCAAATATGTCCATATTGATGGTGCAATAAAGACCCGTGAAAAGTTATAGGAGGACATATATCTTTTGACAAGACGGAAGGACATGATCTCAGCCGTTGATATTTATCAAACCAACAGTTGATATTGGTAACCGTCAATTACCAACCGCCCGTGTTTTTTGAAAATCCAACTGCCCAATTAATACAAACCAACTTTAATCTCAACCGTCGAATTAATCAAATCAACGGTCAAGATTACATCCTTATGTCTCACAAAATTAAATGTCTCTCTGAAATCCAACTCAGTTCATATAAAAACTTTAACTTGGGCATGATTAAATACTCATATCAGTTTCCAAACAGAAGTCACCATCTCAAACAGACCAATCCTACACTAGAAAGTCACTCTCCATTAATGGGTCTTGTAAATTCTTAAAAGAAGCCTGCTGGGGAAAGGCACATTACGTTTATCATTTTCACGTTTAGAGCACAAATATTTACCTTCTAGTTAATCTGCAGCTTGATATCCTCCCTGGATTTTAGTTCAGTGTATAAATATCAACTGTTCTTAGTTTTCATCTTCTAAGAAATTATACTGAACAGCTTCAAAAGATTATTGAATCACATCGATAAGAAAAAATGGACATGCAGACAAGAGGTTTCATGTACAAAACATGTAGCCAAATTTGAGATATCTCACTTTTTAAGTATCACAATACAATTTGGATTAAAATGTATTTGGTCAGTAATTGCCGGGCATAGATCCATGCAAAGAAGCAAAATGCTGTGACCATTACAATCCTGTGTAATTGTGTCTGAACCTTTTGTCAAATTACTTAGATTATTTGATTTCTTCAACAAATCCTCAATGGTCCAATATTTCACCTGGTAGTATTTTGAATATGAATGTTGAGTCTTAGCTTATCCGAAGCAGTCAGATGGTGATGGCAGTCCAACTGGGATGACAAATAAGATATGGATAAGCTGAATCACATACACATCACCAGACACACTTTGTCAAACCAAATGGTAGAAAATCTTAGTCCACAGTTGAGTACAAAGCCGAGTAAAACAAAAGTATCCTAAACTATTACTTAGTCACCTCTGATATATGTTTTCTTTTATACCAACCCTTTGATTTTTGCAAGGCTGAGGAGACATGCAAATACAGTACAACAAAGTCGGCAGAACATAGAGTGGGCTGACTAGGAAGATGGGGTTTTATACTATTTCCCTTTGGACTATATATCAATTAAGATCATCATCCTACTATATCCTCAAGTAAAGCAATGACCCATTGATCACTTTACCCTTGTTATTCCTGTCTTTTGACTCTTGATGACACCAAAAATTGGAAAGACACATTCCCTCGTGCCTCCTCCCACCTCACCCATTTTCAGTATCTTTCAATATATCATAAATCATCACCCTTTTGCTGTCAGATTAATTCACGTTCTCTTCTCACCACTTTTCCCTAAAATGCAAAAACACAAATAACCATAGTGCATCGCATACCAATATCCGAACACCGATGCATCTAGGTAAAGTAAAGAAGTCATGGTTCTTACGCATCATAAATTCGTCATAAGAAAATCAATACTATTAACGCAAAGAAACACATGTCACAAAATAGTCTCCGCATGGGAAGGGCACTACGAAAGTCGAAATCTAAACTTAAATACACGATTCACACTTTCCAAGCAAGTAAGCATACACAAAAATCTCAACACACTAAAACGCTCCACAATATCCAATACCAACTTAGCTTTAATTTTTCCCACCACCTCCAAATCCAACAGTTAAAAAATGAAATTTAGAAAAAATCCAACAATTTCCTCCACCTTCAACCAATCTTTCCACTTTCAAATCCAACAATCAATAAATAAATAAAAAATCCAAAAAGAAGTAAAGCTAAAGAAGAGCACACATCATCACAAGTCACTAACCTTAAACTTTCTCAACTCCATAAATTCAGCAGATTCCATCCACTTCTTCCTCCCCTTTCTCCTTCTATTTGCATCTCGATCGACGATGATGAATTTACTGATCGACGAATCGAGTCTCTTCGCAAGCCACCACGTCTGTAAAGCCGCCATAATCTACGCCCTCGTCAGATGGATCATCTCCTGGATACTCAAATTCGTCGACTCGGCCAGAGCCTCCTCATCCTCTTCGTCCGATCAGATCTCATCGCAGATGATCTGCGTCTCATTGGAGCTGACGACGTGCGGCGATTTGGATGCGGAGGCGACAGCGTGCGCGGTGTGTTTGAATCGAATGGAGGAAAAGGATGCCGTAAGACGGCTGAGATGTTGCCACGTGTTTCATGCCGAATGCATCGATGAATGGATCGCGTATGATCACGAGCATGTCACGTGTCCGCTGTGTAGAGCGGATTTGATTGGGCCTAATGGGGTTCAATTCGGGGTTGTTAACTCGGAATCGAGTTGGGCCGTGGAGCGGATGCTTTATATATTCGGAGAAGATGATTTACCTTTTTAGATTATTTTTTATTTTTAAAAATACAGGGATGAAGCTGAAAATGTATAAGAGTTTGGCTAATCAGAAAATGCAAAATTAAGTTGAGGTGTTTCTTTAGAATTATGAATCAAAGCTATACTAACTGAACTGAAGTACATCAATAAATAAAGGAAGGCTGATAATAAAGAAATTTAATGAAATAGGACAACAATAAACAACGAAATGCATTGAAAGTAAATAAATGTATGTTTTGAGATGAAGGAACATATTTATGTACAAATTAAGGTAGGATGCTAACAGATTATTTTGGTGTGGAGTTCATCAAGAGCAACATATAAAGGTTCGCCGGCTCTTGGAGCTTCCACATTCCCAAGCAGGATATCATTGGTGTAAGATATGGATCACCATAGAACCGTAGATTTGCGTCCATTCTGGTTGCCACAACGTTTCCTTCAAGCGACACTCCCACAAATGCACCTGAAATTATTAAATAAATTAGAAAAGTGTCCAACACCCGAAAATAAATGAGTAAAGCTAACACAATTAGTATACAACCTGCTGAGGAATCACCATAGTTGCAGTATTATTCCAAGGAAAGAGATATAGTTGGAAAAATTCGGTAGATGAAATTGATATACCTTTGCTACAGCTGTAAGTATAACAACATGCCAGATCCTCGATCTCCTGCACGAACATCTGCTTCCACTGCTCTTCCTACGGGTCCTGCAGCAGCGCTACATCCGGCACCCAAAGAGAAATGCTATCCGACTACAAAATGTCTTGACAGCTTTGATGTCGCGAAGTATTATTATAGAAGTCTGTCAGCACACCAACCTAGGAGAGTGAACAAGGAAAGAATAACTAAAAGCACTAGATAACTGCACAAAGACTCGTATTCTGTGAAAGATACTGATATATTCCATTTTAAGACAAAAAAATCAGTTCAAGATGTATGAAACCATAAACTGGGAGGTCGACGAGAGAGATACATAACCCAACAACTGTAAGCTAGAAATACAGGAAGCAAAGATATGGAAGAAAAGGTTAAGTTAACAAGTAATATGCTGCCAAATTAGGAATCGAACACGGTGCTTAGTCAATATAATAATTGAAATGGATCTAAATATAGACAACAAAAAGATTAAGCACCTGAGCACCCCATCCCAAGCCAACAGAACATATGGCTGATGGTGCAGACCAGGAACCATCTGATCTTTTGACAACAACCAAACCAGTTCCAAGCTTGTATGTGACCAATGCACCAGCTTTAGCAACTGTCAATATAGCCAGACCTTTGGCTCCCTTAAGAACAGCGGATGGTATTGATTTTTCAGGGTTCAACCTAGAAACCTGCCAGAATGATGGATGCATAAGCTTCAAAATAATTGCCAGAGTCTTCAAGAGCAACACTTATTGATTTGCAAGTGGCATATATGAAAAGTTAATTTGGCCATCTAAAACCTTAGCAGTTTTTTAATTTCTGACTTGACAAAATAAGCTATAACACAACTATCAACCAAGCATACCTATAGGAGAAACATGAACAATATCCGGCAAGAAAAAACATAACCGTGACATAAATGGGTGTCCCACATCGTCATCAATTATTTTTTCGGTCGTCTATTTTTACGATTTAAAACATTACATTTGAAAGTCAAATCAAGTAATGATCATTTCTCTGATTCAGTAAATAACATTAAATGACTTGTACCTGACAGAAATTCCTCAAAGTGATTGCTGCTTTGTATATCTCATGTTCCATTGACAAGCTAACAGGAAGATTTAACCAACCTCTAGCAGATGTCCAATCCATAACATCATGCTTAGCAACCTGTTTAGCATTGCTGATGGAGTTTATCAAGACACCCTGTAACGGGTCAAGTCTGTCATAACACGTGTCACAAACCCGCTGTGGATTTCTCTCCCTAAACTTGACAGGCAGCAAGCACCTCCCTTTAGAGCATAACCTGCAGAAAATCCCCCCACAGAACCTACAATGATGCCTTCCGCAAGTAATGGGTGTAAAAGGAGCATCACACTGCATGCAAGTTTTAGCTGTGCTATCTCTAAGCCACTCTGGAGGTTCTGCCTCCAACACCTCCTTATACGCACTATAATCGATCGCAGAGGGTTCAAAAAGCGGAGGGGCGCTAGGGATGTAAACGGATGGGTGTAAAAATGTATCACCATTTTTCTTAGACCCGAGAAAAGTGACATCCGGAGCTGGCAATTGCTTAACTCCTGATCTATTCATCCCGGTGACAATCGTAAACAACCCAGTCAAAACATTCTTCAAGTTCACTTCCGGGGCAACATTACTCCCTCGGCGAACATCTTGCTGTGGAGCATCTTCAGCGGAATCATACCCACCTCCAAAGAAATCTTCAGACAAATCAGGATAACTAAATGTAACACCTTTCTTTATAGACTTTTCCTCTGGCTTCTCCCAATAGTCTTCATCATCATCATAACGCACACAGCCACCATCCTCATCCACACTAGCAACGGATGAATATCTAATCCTATTCTCAGCTGCATCCATCATATTCCCTCCTCAAATCTACCACAAATAACCCAAATTGAATCAGTTCCTAAACCTACATAATTCAAAAAATTCAAAACTAAACATCAAAACAAAAATTAACCAGAACATTTTACCAAATCCCAAAACAAAAAAATTAAAGACGACGAAATCGAAAACAACTGATCTAATCCATGCAGAATTGAATCATATAATTTCTAGGGTTACAGATAAAAATCAGAATCACCTCAATGCTCCACGCAGGAAATTGAATTAGGGTTTGATCGTGAGGCGAATCTAATTTGACGAATAAAGTAGAGATTCGAGTCCGAATTGAAAGAGATAAGACTAGCGAAATTCCAGCAGAAGTAAACCCTAGAAATTGTATTTGATTGGATTCTCGTCTACCTTCGTTGTTTTGTTTTCGTTAATTTTAAAATAAAATAAAATAAATGAAGCTTCCGTTTCATTCACGTCTTTCGTAAACGAGCACGTAAATTATTTCTGAAATCGAATTTGACCCCTTACTTTTCATTTTGGAATTATTTGGGCCCTCAAGTTTATGAAATTGTTAACTGGACTTAATTGAGTTCTTCGGTTCAATTGCCACGAATGACGAATTGATAAACTCTGACAAACAGAAGAATTCCAAAATTCAGTTACATCGTATGATGTTTTTTGGTTTTCGACAGGGGAATCCTAAATTAGCGAAATCCATCATCCTCGTACCTTAATGCTCCGTTTAATTGCATAGAAAAATAGATGGAAAAGAAAGTTTGATGGAAAATTTAAACAAAAATATTTGGGTTTGTTTGATTGAATTGTGAAAAATGAGAAAATAACAAAGAAAACAATATAAATTTTTCTCAATTTTCCTATTAAAAATTTACTTTATTTTAAATTTTCTCTCCAACACATTTTCCCACATCCAAACAAAGGATAACATGGACTAGTAGATAATTGAAGAATTACAAATAAATATATATATACGTCAGATCTCATCGTAGATTACTTATAATTCAAATGAAGATATCTAATTCTTAATAAAGTATTAGATACAGTTTTTACGAATTTCCATTTAAAAATTTCCATCTCACAAAATGTTATTGAATTCCATCTCACAATTGTTGATTTTTATAAACAATTTCACGAAGAGGCGTTAGACGAGGCGATGAAAATGATGCCAAGACTGGCTTCTCCTGCGTCAAGCTGTGTTGATCTCAGCTAGTTTGTTGTACAACAAATGAAATTGTAAACAGAGTTCGGTGTGATTGTTATTCTGACAAACGAACACAACACATTCATCATAGTACAAATCTTACTACACCAATAAACACTATGCCCTGTATGGGCAATCAACACTGAGGACATGTTACAGGACATTGGGAAACTCAGTAACTTCATCTTCCTAAATCATGCCTTTGTTCCAACCGTGGATTCTTGATTATGATTTGCAAGAATCTGTAAGGAAAATTGTTGATCTAGTTAACAATTGATTCATAAAAGTCACTATGAGATTGCAAAGAAAAGCATGTAATAACAAAAGATTTAATCACCTACCTGTGCTGATGTTTTCATTGGAACGATCATCCATCTGATGGCTCTCCATACACTTGAGTAGATACTTAAACGTCTCAACATCACAAGGAAGTGTAAGCGCGCCATCATGATCAAACCCGTATTCCTCTTCAGCCTTCTCCAACAAAACCTTAAACAAATTGTGACTAAGGTAGCTAGTAGGAACAATAAACCTTCTCAGCTCAGGGCCAACATAAACAGCTAAATAACCTTTCGGCACATCATGAAGCACTTCAGGACTCTGACATGTTTCCTCATCGGAATCACATGTCCAGTTCACACCTTTTAATCTTTTGTTAACCATAGGCGGTATGCCTACTGATTTGCTGGGGTTAAGCGTTACGGATTGCCATTTATGCAGTAGCTCCTTGAGCCGGACAATCTGCCAGATTCCTGTCACCTTTGCACCACCACCATTTTCATCCATTGCTCGTATCCTCGTTTTTTCCAAATCACAGCGCTGATAAAAAAGGTAATCATTTGGAATTAAAAACACAATACAAAGAATGAAACTGGAAATGAGAAGGATGGGGTTTGAAGGTGATACCTGAGGAGGCATGAGTCATCAGAGGGACGACATGTGACATGGGACAGAGCCAGCTCTGTAGAAAATGGGGGTGGAGAAATCGGAGGGGTTGGCTTCAAAAATGGAAATGTTGGAGGAGAGAAAGGTAAAAGAATGAGGCATGAACATGTGAATAATACGGCCGTTGCTTTTGTATGGTTGAAATTTATCAGTCCCGTTCTTCCCGGAGGTGGCGCCAGAAGGGTTGTTAGATGTGATTCGACGGACCGCTGCAATTCCGATTGAACCGACGTGGTTTTAATCAAACCTTATTACTGGCTATTGACCACAAGAAAGTGGTGCAATGGAGAGTAAAGAACAAAATTCTCTTCTAAAATTTAGGTATCTAGAAACTCCAAATGGTTGCCACAGCTGGTAAAAACACAGGAAAATGTGGTACGCAAATGCTTGAGAAGATTGGACAGAAGGTGACAAGCCATATATGTGTTTGATGTCTTTAAACAGCTCAAGTCGATCTTAACACCTGATGGAGCCTACTGCCGACTGATTGACAACATGCGTACAGGAACAGAGTTCACTGGCAATGGATGAGAAACTTCAAACCTAATCTTCATGCATGCCATTCAGAAATGGAATGAAATACCATCGTTGAAAAAATGGGTCTTTACTTATCGATCTTGTACATGGGCATGATATCTCATTCTTGATTGTAAATTAAGTCCGAACAATGGCATTGAAATGGATAAATTAAACTGGCAAAAAGAAGCAAAATGCAATTTGTTACGAAATTAATTTTGTCACAAAATGAGATGTACGTATATTATAGAGTGCATAGCCATACCTGTGCTAAGTAACCTCAATCTCGATGATCCTGTCCATGGCTTCTACTTGTATGGGGCAAATATTATAGAAGAGTTGTGGCCACCAAACCCGAAAGAATTTGATAGAGCTGCCTTTATTTCAAGTCGTTCCTTCTTAGGTCCTACCAGCACATTTGTATCCTGTAACAATTCAGTGGAGATAGATATGAACATTTGAAATATCATTTTCAAAGTGATGATGTTATAAATCAAAGTTACTCTTTGAAATTTTAAAAGCCATATACAAAAAACATACCACGCCTTTGTCAGGGTCCTCAAGATTGATATTTGGATGAATCCATCCTGTTCGAATTGCCTGTGTAACACTGGTGTTTAATAACATATTTTTGGAGGGTTATATGCGTTGATAATAGCATGCCAAGGAAGTATGTAGGAATCATCACCTGAACTGTAGCAACAGCTTCCACTGCTCCAGCAGCTCCAAGTAAGTGGCCAATCATAGATTTGGTCGAGTTGACTCTCAACTGATATTATTAGAGGATCCTTTAGAATAGAATTTGCATCTGGCAAATGGTATCAAAGTGAAAAAATATGTATGCCAAGTACCTCAGGATTCTGTCCAAAACAATTCATCAAAGCTTGATATTCTTTCATGTCTCCAGCTGGTGTTGATGTAGCATGCGCATTAATGTAGTTCACAGCTTCCCTGGATATCCCAGAGTCTTTCAATGCATTCTCAATGCAGAGAGTAACACCAGCTCCTAATTAATATTGGATAAACAATTAGAACAATATAATCGTTTTAATGATTTTACGGAGTCCAGAATAAACTTTGAAGACAGATTTGTTTAAGAGTGTTGGATAAAAGTGTCAGTGATATCTCTTACACGTTTCCTTTCTGAACTCGAGATTTCATTTGAAAGAGTAAAAAAGGACCAATAAAGTGTTTTGGAGATGTGGTGACAAGATTCACCCTTCCTCAAACACATAATTAAGTGAAGACTGATTCTTTCTTGGATTTTTAGAATTAGACACTTATCACAACTCATGTAATGTTTTGAAATCCAATCCAACAGTAATTGTGAATGCTGAAACAATCTATCCGCAGAGACACAGACTCAGTTACAGCTTACTGATTTTTACATCTAGAACATGTTATGTCAACATACAGCAGGATGGAAGAAAAGTGTATACAACTGATTTTCGAAATTACCTTCTGGATGTGGTTCAGTCATGTGATACGCATCAGACGTGAAGCTTCCTCCCAAAAATTCTGCATAAATAGTCGCTCCTCTGTTCTGCAAAACAAGTAGTAATTTAGTCCACACCATCATTTTTTATGCATACTGGAAAATATTGATATGTACATAGTGGAAAATGATATCATTCATAGCATAGACTAGCATAAGCACAGACGAAAAAAGGGGTGAAAACAATGCTTTGCTAGTTGCCACACCTTAGCGTGTTCCAACTCTTCCAGTAAGAGAACTCCAGCACCTTCTCCCATGACAAACCCATCCCGATTCTGTTACAAAAGTGTTTGTTATGACCCACTGAACATAAAAGTTAGTAGCAATAGGATCGAATAAAAAAGTAGCAAATGCAAATATCATATCATTCCAAAGATGAAACCCAGTAGAGAAGCAATATGCTAAATAGTTCATAAATAAGATAGCTAAAATGGTTGAAATAATAACAAAGAGAGCCAGATGTCAACTGAAAACAACTTGAGAACAAGTTGCAATGGTTACATGATAATGCTTAGGGCATTCAAGAAGGTATGTAGTTCATATAGATGGAACTGAAATAGTACCGAGTCCCAAGGGCGTGAGGCTCTCTCGGGATCAGCATTTCGTTGTGAAAGAGCTCTACATGCTACGAAACCCCCAAGGCCTGAACAATAACAAGAGCAATGTTGAATTATCCCCAACCGCAAGCATAATATGAAAAATGTGAAATTAATGGTAATTTAAACTAGTTAATCTTGTGGAATTACCAATGGGTATGACAGCTGCATCCGAACCACCTGAGAGCATCATATCCTGCGAATGAAAAATAATACTGATTATGGGCGAGTCAACATTTGATATCCTTGTAACCAATCAGACAGCCTAAATGATTTGATTAAATAATGCACAAACATGGCTCAATGTCCTCATTTTCAACCATGATCATATACTAAAGAAACACTTACAGCTTCTCCTCTTATTATGTGATTAGCCGCACTCAGAATACAAAAGTTGCTGGTAGCACAAGCAGTTGATATAGAGTAATTGGGGCCCATCCATCCCTGAAATGCAAAAGGAGGACCATGAGTTTCCTACAGTTGGTATGTGGTGTTTGTAATTTTGTATTTCTTAATGTATCGGCTAAACATTTATGATAATTTGGTGTTCACCAGATCCATAGCAAGCATGGCAGAACCCATGTTTGTGGTTGCAAAAGGAACACAAAAGGGATTCATCTTTCTGTATGACACGCGTAAAGCTTCTATGGCATCATAAAAGACCTGCTCAACATAATGATGCAATCAATTAGCAATCAACAAGGAATACAATATAAAAAGCATTGAGATCCTACTTCTATCTGGGCAACAGGATATCCCAAAGTTTAGGATGAATTTGAGCTCGTATGCAGTTGTAAAAGTGAGGCTCAATCATGTATTTAAATTTGGGGATTCAACAATGCTGCAAGGGGCATCACACATTTCATGAACATCTAATCAAATAACATGCTTGTCTGGCTACCATTTGCAAATTCCATGATGAATTATGTCTCTTCATTAGGATTCTTATAATAACAAAATTATTTAGCTTTCACCTTCATCCCACCCATGCCAGAGCCTATCAAAACTCCGCACCGCGTTTTATCCAGTTTTTCCATTTCATCTTCTGTAAGGCCGCCATCTACCAGTGCTTTCTTCCCAGCAGTCATAAGATAGAGCATAAACTTGTCCATCCTCCTTGAAAACTTGGGTGCTACCCATCCATCGGTGGAGAACTCCTTGATCTCTCCAGCAATTTTCTGTTACATGAAAAAGTATAAAGCAAAATCTTCAAACAAAAATAGAGGGTAAAGCTAGAAATGCAAGAGAATTACCGTGGGGAACTGGGTGCAGTCAAAATTCTCTATCTCACTTATGCCACTAACTCCTTCAAGCAGATTATTGTAGAAGACATCTGGTTCATGACCGACAGGGCTCACCACACCCAACCCTGTCACAACCACTCGTCGTTGCTTAGTAAACGGCTTGTTTGCGCGAGTTAAATCCTCAGTGGGCTGCACAGCTACAGCCATTACCTCTCCTAAACAATGTGCATCCCACCCCACCAGTTCAGAGTAACAAACAACAAAATGAGAACACACTATTAATTACTCAATAAAACAATATTTTGTCAGGTTGATCGAATAGACGAGCTTCAAACATTTACATCCTCTAAAATTTACTCCCTGGACTAATCAACATTTTACATTCCAAAAACCACAAATGAAAAAAATCCAAAAACAACTCAATCAAAGAAAATACAAAATCAATGAGAATATGCCAACCGCAGGATACGAATAAACTCAATCAGAAACAATTACCAGAACGAAATGCGCGATTAGCAGCACGTCCTTGATACTGCTGCAGTCGTCGATTCAACTTAACAGACCTCGATCCAAACAGCATCGAGTTGGTCGCCGGGAAGTTGAAGTCGGATGAGGACATGCAAGCGGCGAGTAGCCATGTGGACGATGCAGACGATGTAGCCATGGATGTGGAAATCGGAATCGATGTGAATCGAGGAGTAGCGAAGATGGATGACGTGGCTGGTGGAGGGATCGGGTGATGAGTGACGTAAGGGTTTGTGAAGGGGTTTTGAGTCGAGTCAGTTGGTTCAGATTTTAGAGTGACAAGTAGCAATCGATTTTTTTAAGTAGCAACAAATCTTAAATCGTCATTAAATTCAATCTGTCTATATGGAGATTTTTTGGACTGATACTTGGTGCGGCTAACAACTATTTGTAGCGATAAAATTGCAATGCCATTTACATTTGATTTTAAAATGAAATTTCAGATTAGTATAAAACATTTTTAGTTGTATTCAGTGGTTCCTCCGATGGATCTGAGTCCATCTCTTCCACTTCTAAACCTTGCTCGTTTTTACTTTATTGTATGAAATTCCTTAATCGTAGATTTGATTAACTAAATGATCGTGCTTAAAGTAAATTTCTATTAAATTTGACAGTTGAATTTATAAAAAGAATCGAAACAATTAGATTTGAAGGTTTTTAACTTCATCGGATGCAAAATTTGACCTGATAATGATCACGATGATTGCATTGAATAATAATCTATCAATTAGTCGCTCAATCTTTAATCTCATCGGCTCAAACCCCTACATCAATCATGAATTTATTTATTCAGTCGTCGAATTGGTTCAATGCTTAGTTCTATATAGTTTTAAAAAGCTCCATCATTAATACGTCACCGAAAACTTGAAATGATGACATCAATATTTACATTGAAGGTTCAAACTTCACATAAGTACCACATAAATTACATGAACTACGAGCGTAAAACACGACAGTGATTATGCAGCATGCATCTGCAGCAGTGGCCTTTTACTTCCTCAAACTCCTGAAAATGAGCAAAGGTTCACACGCAAAACAAGTCATGAATAGGTAATCTAACACACTTAGTTCTGTAAGGCACAGATTCCATTTTCTCAACAGATTCCCTTAAATTTCTCTTCATCCGAAAAATGGGTCTACAATTCTTACAAATTTCTTCTTATAGCATACTCAATGTATTACATTATGTCACAAGCCTGCTGAGGCCTAAAATCATAACTAATGCAGTTGTCATGAAAGTCAACTACCTCTCCAACCTCTATCAAAACCTCCATCCACCTCACTTAACTTAATTACTTGCACAATAATCATTTTTAGATGTTTAAGGTCTTACCAAATCCTCATACACTCATTTTCAGCAACTGAATACCAGTCTATATATTAGATGAGGTTGGTTCTGTATTAATTAAAGCTATTAACTAAAATAGCTATCAGTACACATTAGTACTTACCACACGGGAAAAGGCACCGAATAGGGTCCTGACTCGTCTGTGGAGCCACACAAGATTTTACGCTCGAAGTTACTGCTGCAAAATGAAGACATTAACATGTAAAAAACAAAATAAAGTTATCGAACAACCAAACAATAAAGGAGCAACATATCATAAAGCAGTATGACTTGTTGTGGGGACTGGGGAATGATCTCCCCCTTCAGGCTCCATTAATTGCAGGTATCAACTTTCAAATACTGAAAGGAGGTCAGAAAATCGGTAGGGTCATATATTAAATTCAATGTAGAGAAGTCAAATACGAACATATCAAGTTCTTTTAATGCTGGAAAATATTGGTGCCAAACTGCCAATCAAGGACAACATAATGCACAAATGACTTACCTATTAAGTTGAAGAAGTCATAAAAGATATAAACTTGTAGCCCCTCTGCAAACATTTTAATAAAATTTATCAAGCCAAGAAAATACTTACAGACCATACCAGAAAATAAATTTGAAGTTCTGCTTAATAAGGGTTGAATGAAATCAGACCAAACTAACACTTGAACTTCGAAAAGGTTAAATTGGCCTGAATGAGAGTCAAAACACTAGCACGTAAAAAGAAGCCGAGATGCCTGCTTCTAAGTTATGAAGCGAATCCAAGAAATTAGATGAGTATGGAAGTGGCCATAATGCAAGGATATTATTTTTTAGTGAGAAAATAAGCAAGTTGAGACACTATCTAATATGATACAAAACACAACAGTTGGAAAAATACAAGGGAACTTGTTTCGGCCAATTTTTTTAATTTATCCATGATGCCTTTCCATAGTCCATAAGTGGATAAATGCCAATATTCCAAAACAATCGTATGCACAGTTCTGGGCTAGCAAAACAACCATCCAAGCATAAGATATATAAAAGTTGGCTCACATTATGGATATACAGCCTCAACAACAGAATGGGGAACAAAAAATCACTAATTATTGATTAAACATTGTATTAGTCCTCTTATTCTACTCTATTTCTGATTTTGAGATTGGCTTCCTTCAATTAAAATTTGTACTCTCTGCGTCAGGTGTAAGAATTTCAAAAGATCATATGAGAACGAATGATAAATTCTGACGGCACCTACCTTAAGCTTACTGTCAATTTCTTCCAGTTTTTGCAGTAGCATGTTGTCCAGAGGATATGAAAAGGAGTCATACTTAAGAGACTTCGAAGGTGACACAACTAATGTTAAATAACTAATTGGATTTGTGACCCCTTGGAGTAGAAACCAAAAACTGATTGCAAGTACCCTGTGCATCATGCATTGCATTTAAAGTTGTGGTTAGTATTCGTAATTGTAGACAGGTTCTTAGCTTTAAAATAAGTAAATAACCAGATACAGGAAGCAAAAAAAGTAATAATAGATTCAAAAAGCCAGACAGTATGACTCTCTGATAGGTCCAACAGCCATGCTCTAAGTCATAAATACAAGACTTAGCATTATACATGCTTAATTACATGGCAACTCGTGGTCCTTATTTAGGGCTTTCAACCTCTTCAAAGAGCTAGTATCTCTTGCTTAGAATATGGCATGTCTATACAATAAAATGCAATAACCATAACTCATTTCTCAACTTCAAAAGACTAAAGTGAATAGTTCTATGTCTCATACCTTGTTCAATAACAACATCAGAAACTGAAGCCAAAAGAATATGCTTCTCTATCAGCACTCCTAAACAGGGGAATGGAACTGGTCTCGTCACCTGAGTCGAAAGAAATATAGGAATAACAAAGTCCTAACACTTGCAGGCAGTTAAACCAAGCACACTAACAAATAAGAATATCCCACATCGCAAACAAAAAAAAGATAGATTTAAGCACAAAACTGCTCCAAAATGCAAATCTTTTTACCTTATAACAATAGAATTCGGTGTGACTATCAGCTTCCTTGATTTAAAATCCTTGCGCAGTACATATCTTCTACTAGGCAGTCCTAATCCCATGCCAAAATCAGGAGCAGTGAACACAAAACCCACTGGTTCATCTCCGGTTACTCCCACTGCCGGTTCAGACAGCAAACCCTTCTCCAAACTGTCTATCTCCACAACATCATCCTCAGTTCTCATCAAAAATCTACAATGCCAAACAAAATCATCAAAAAAAAAACCAAAAATTATCAAATTTAACATTGCGCATTCAACACCTAATCACTCCAAAAATCAAAAATAAAACTACTAAAAAGCCCTAGCATATATTCCAAAGCTCAATGGCATCGACTCCCTAGAAAAAGTATAATTCTCACCAGACCGACCAGCTGCTTCCTTCGGCTACGGATCAGCAGCACATTCAGTTACAGATTCCAATGAATCGAATCGAATCGAATCAAACAGCGAAGCGAACGATCACATGAAAAACCGAAAATTGAAGGATGCATCATAAACGCAATTGAGCCGGATTTAATTGAACCGAATTAAATTGAGCCGTTGAAGTTCGGTCCAATTCTAGCGAAGTCAACATCTTCCCACTGGTGGCAAAGGTTCGTTAAACCCTAGAGAGAGAGAAACAAGCGCAATGAAGAAAACGGTGGAAGAGAAGAAGGAGAAGAATGAGAAGGAGATTTTCGCTGCCTGCAGTTTCGCAAGCCTCGGACTTGAGCCGGCTCTATGCGATCAGCTGCGAGGTATGCACACACCTGAAACATGATAAGGATGCTATTCTGTGTTTATGTATGGTTGATTGTGAGGTTGAATGTTGATGAAATTGATTTTCTGTTTGATAGAAAGAATGGGTTTTGAAGCGCCCACGCTGGTACAAGCTCAAGCTATTCCTGTGATTCTTTCTGGACGGCATGTGTACGATTTTTAAATCTATCTTGTGGATGTAATTTTGTTAAATTTTTATATATAGATCTTTTGAGTTAAGATTTTTTGCGGGACAATGTGTATGCAGACTGGTTAATGCGGCTACTGGGACTGGGAAAACAGTTACGTATTTGGCTCCCATTATACAGCACTTGCAAAAGTATAATCCTCGGATTGAACGCTCTGATGGAACTTTTGGTATGTTTGTGCCTAATTGGTCGTGTAGCTGTGTTGTTTGGTTACTGTATTGATTCAGGTGTTTGTTGGTTCTGGAAACAGCATTGGTCTTGGTACCGACGCATGAGCTATGCATGCAAGTGTATGAGATTTTACAGAAGCTATTGCATCGGTTTCATTGGATTGTTCCTGGATATGTGATGGGAGGGGAAAGCCGAAACAAGGAGAAAGCTAGGTTACGCAAAGGTCAAATTCATTTTTATTAAAAAAAATGGGGGTGCACTTGTCTGAGTAATTTTTCTGTATGTTTTTGGCTAGAAGCCTAGAACTACTTTTCATAGATGTAGATTTTTTGGTTTTCAGGAATATCAATCTTGATTGCGACTCCTGGACGTCTTTTGGATCATCTAAAGAATACATCATCGTTCATGCATGCTAATCTGCGCTGGATTATCTTTGATGAAGCGGATATGTATAATTCCCTGATCTCTATAATCTGTTATATTATTGTCTATTTTACTTTCCGAGCCATGCCTAATTGTTTAACATCGATAGGATTTTGGAGTTGGGATTCGGTAAAGCTATAGAAGAAATTCTGGATCTATTGGGTTCTAGGAAAATAGATTCTGTAAGCAAACAGAAATCTGCTTCACGTATACCCAGCTTTGAAAGGCAGAATGTTCTGTTATCAGCGACATTAAACGAAAAGGTCAATCGGTTGGCTAATATTAGTCTAGAGGATCCAGTTATGGTTGGTCTTGATAACAAGAAGTTGCCCACTAAGTCATTGGTTCAAAAGATCGGATCTAGTGATTCTGACGAGGATGATGAGACAATAGACCCTGGAACGACATTAAGCAGTTCGGATGGAAACTACAATCTTCCAACTCAATTAGTTCAAAGATACGTGAAAGGTGAGTAACTGAATATTTTGCTTGTTTTTGGCAGATGTTGGTATAGAATTTAAGGGAACTAATTCATTTTTTGTCTGCAGTCCCTTGTGGCTCACGCCTAGTGGTGCTACTTTCAATACTTAAGCACCTTTTTGAGAATGAAGCTTCTCAGAAGGTAATTCCTATTTTAATGTTGGTATCTTATTGTAAGCTCTTTTTTATTTGTGAACTCCATTCATAATGACTAATACTTAAAAATGAGGAATGAATTTGAAATTGCCTGCGCCATAGTTAATTGGTAAAAAGGCACACTAGTCGTGTTTTAGATTGTAAGCATGGAGAGTTGATCAATTTCTGCAAGAGGAGCATAGAACAAAACTCATGAGTTCGGTAAAATACTAAAATCTTAATGGTGTTCATGCAGGTTGTGATATTTTTGTCAACATGCAATGCTGTGGATTTTCACTTTTCTCTCTTAAGTGAATTTTGCTGGTCGTCCAAAGCAGACAATGATGATAAAGATAAACCGAGGAAGAAGTTCATGAATTGTAAAACCTTTCGGTTACATGGAAATATGCAGCATGAGGATCGTAGGACAACTTTTAATGCCTTTAAGACCGAGAAATTAGCGCTTCTGCTTTCCACTGATGTTTCTGCAAGGGGATTAGATTTCCCACAAGTGAGATATATTATACAGTATGACTCTCCAGGAGAAGCAACTGAATATGTTCACAGGTTCACATGCCTAATTCCTCTTAATGTTTGTTCATATATGCCAATGGCAACTGGTTACATAATCATTTCCCAGCTGTCATCCATGTGAGTGAGCCACACAATGCCCTTTTGTATCTGATCTAAATATGCAAAGTATTGTAGGGTAGGAAGGACTGCTCGTATGGGTGAGAGAGGGAATTCGTTGCTGTTTTTACAACCCAGCGAAATGGAATATTTAAAGGACCTTGAGAAACATAGCGTCTCTCTTTCAGAATATCCTGTTCTTAAAGTGCTTGACAGTCTCCAACTCTATGGCAAAAAGGTGATTGCCTTAGAGCTGCATCCTTGGCTGGTAAATTTACAGAGAGCCCTTGAATCTTTTGTAGGCAGCGAGGTAAAATAAGATGATATTGATCTATTTTTCATCTCTTTATGGATGCCCTTTTCTTTATTTTTTCACTTGAACATCATTTGATTTATCAATATTTCAGTTGGCCACACAATAATGTGTATCTTTAACTAATCCGACATGCATTACGTCTCAGAAACCTTATCACAGTCTGAAAGCTTTATGGTCACAATGTAACTTGTATATTTTTCTGAATCTCAGTCACAATTAAAGCAATTAGCCAAGGATGCATTCTGCTCTTGGGTTCGTGCATATGCTGCTCATCGTGGAGACTTGAAGCGGATTTTTGTTGTTAAAATGCTTCATTTGGGGCATGTTGCAAGAAGTTTTGCATTAAAAGACCAGCCATCATTGGTTGGCAGAACACACCAGTTGCAAGAAAAGAAGAGGAAAAAGAATCAGAAAATGGGTTCGCTCCCAAAAAGAAGAAAAACCTCCATCAAGAAGTGAACTAACATTGGGCATGGAGGTATGAAAAGTACATGAGGTCACCGAGCGTAGACTTCTCAACACTGATAAATGAGACTTTTTTTTATTTAAGGCCAAAGGCCAAAAGTACAACACGAGGACTTAAAAGGCTAACAAAAGTTAGTCTGACTCAATCTAGTCTAAATATAATGAAAAGACAAACTAACACTGGTAAATGAGACTTGAGTGTAATTTATTTGCAATTTAGGTCAAATCCGTGCAAGAAAACTGCGACTAGATGTGATGTTGTTGTCTTGATTTTTTCGGCTAGTGTACAAGGAGGCATGGGAATAGGAAAATGTTAAGCTTATTGTACTGAGATACTGAGGCAATACATTTTCTAGTAATAGTCACTTCAGCTAAAAGATGGAAAAATCAGTCTATCCCATTCAAAATTTGCTAGCTCGCTCGAGCAATTACACATAAGGTTCCATTCAAGAATGAGTTGAGCTACAGGAGGCTAACAATCGAGCAAGAACATCCATAACATCTGAGGCCTTGAGGATGATGTAGTTGGATTGGAGCCATCAACACCCTTTCACACGTTTCCAGGATATTTCGAATACAATTGTGCGCCCCATCTGTGCTCTTAAAGTATTGTCTTTTATTACAATATTAATTAAAAACTCAAAAATTGTCCTAATAAATATAATATTCAGCCACTAGCTCATGTTCACATTGAACTTTGACTTTATGATTTTTTTAATGAATATATATATACATTCGTTGATTGCATTTTTTCAATCATCAGATTGCACCACATCATTGCATTTGTCATGTGCATATTACGTGCAGAACATGTGCAACTCACGTGTCTCATTAA
This sequence comes from Sedum album, assembly GCA_006409495.1. NCBI lineage: Eukaryota > Viridiplantae > Streptophyta > Magnoliopsida > Saxifragales > Crassulaceae > Sedum > Sedum album. The sequence goes on from QZGG01000575.1 coordinate 20,018, forward strand.
TGTACTGACACAATCTGATGCGTTGAAAAACTGCAATTAACGAATCTCTATATATATATATCATGTGGATCCATCTATTCTTGTGGATTCCTGAACCTCTTTTACATCCGTTGATTGCATTTTTCAATGCACCAAATTGTGTCAACACATTAATCAGACACGTGAGTTGCACATGTGCATTGAAAAAATGCAATCAACGGATGAAAGAGGATTCATGAGTCCATCAAAATTGATGGATCCACATGATACATTGCCTTTATATATTTGCAGAGATCTATTCATGTGATACACCATTTAAGGAACTCAGAACTCACTTTGCATCTGTTGATTGTACTTTATCAATGCAGCAGATTGTGTCAACACATTAATAAGACATATGAGTTGAATATGCTTTGAACGTGACTTACACATGATGAATGCAACGATCTGGTGCAATCTAAGTCATTGATGAACGTGAGATATTCCCTATATATTGTGTGTGGTGCCTGAATTATTGCATTTAATTCTAAAACATTATCCAAAGTGAAGTGCACAAGTTGGCAACTAAATCATTTTGCACATGATAAAATACGCTTCGATAGGTCAACAAGATTTTAAATTTGATACTCTCACTTACGGTTGAATATCATTTGTAGTTGGATGGTGTTCCCAAAATATCACATAATTCAAGATTCTCCTCCCACGTTTTTCCACCCACAAACACATTGATTTTGACTCATTTGGAACTCGTGAAAAGACTAAAATTAGATAGCTGAACTCCATTGATGACAAAACAAAAGCTTCAATGAACTAAGGTTCTATTACATACATAGATATGGATGAGAGCTAAACGGTGAGAAATTAATTACAAAACAAGTCTAAGAGTTCCAAGATTTTAGTGATTGAACCCTAATTCAAAATAATATTAAGTGATAGTAGTAACCATTTCAGCTAATGGTCATGGGATCAGCTTAATTATAGCGTGGTAATCATGAGCCGGCTAATCCGAGCCAGGACTTGTCTGAAGGCATGGAAGCAGATATTGCTCCCTTTGTCGAGTTGGAGTATGGGGAGTGCGACATGATTCTTTCTTTCCTCTTTTCAAGAAAACGGGCAAGTGATTGCTTTCTAGCAATTGGTATTTCTGTGACAAAATGAAGAAGATCATCAATTAGAAAGCGGGTCTCCACGTAACTTTATTATTCGATTGAGTGAAATGGAAATGGGATCCTTACCGCCTAGAACTGGTCGAGAAATCTTTGTGATGCTTTCAATTGGTGTGACACCCAGTCCAGGGGAAGCTTTGGTCAAGATACCACCAGAAGCCTGGTTGGTAGCAATGGTCGCTAAACGCATGACTTCCATAGCCTTATCAGCAGGCATGTCATTGAACACCATTACTTGCCCTCCATAAAAGATTGTCATTTGTGCCTTCTTTGGCTCAGTATCAACAGATCTGCTCAAGAAACAACCAATCACCAAAATAAGCAGCTAATCACATCATCACAATGACTTAACATTCAAATAGATTGAAATGAACCTACCTGCAGTCACCAACTTTTGAGACATCAGCTTTAGCACTGCCTTCGGGAAACAAGCTCATGGATGACAGACTACGAGGCAGGACCTGACTCTTCCCAAAACCTGAAACATCACAAAACACGTAAGAATCTCGCAACCTACATTCAACCAAACCTGTCCACTCGAGATACAAACTTGTTAACAAAAAAACAGAAATCTGTCCAACAGCTACACTCAGATCTATAACAGAAATATTTCAAAAAACAAACAACCAAAAATTGCTAGTTAATAATGTTCCCTCAACTGCCAACATTAGTCTCTCAAACATCCAATTAAATCCACAACAACTTCATCAAAACCTGCAACAAATGCTACACAAAAACCGAGAAATTTCCAACACAAAAAATCTCCAAAAATTAACTTCAATTTCTCAAATCTCAATTCAATTAACTGCAACAAAATTCAACTCCCGAGATCTCTCTCCTCCTTACTCAATCCAACAATCACAAATTAATTTTCAAAAATTCAAAAAAAACGTACCGACATCTCCAAGCGAGCCGTTCTCCTTCAAATACTCTCTCAACCGATTACATGTCTTTGAAAACGAAGATGCCTCCGACGGCGGTGTCACCGTTCTGTTGCCGGATGCCGCTTCAGAATACTCCGACGAGTTCGACATAATTTCAACTTCTCGAATGTCGAATTAAAACCACTGTTTCTCTCTCTATGTATCAAACTTCAACAACTACAAGAATGAGAAGATGAAGAGCTCCGAACCTTGAAGAAGTTGGATTTGTATATTCATTTTTTATTATTTTAAATATTTAATTAATTTGTCGAAGCACGAGGAATATGTGAAGACCATTTAATGCGCCTCTCTGCATTTTATCCACGTGCTGCTTTCAAACATTTACAAACCAATCACTAACGTCCGTCAAATCCTTATTCCCGAAAATACCCTCACTTTTCAAGATTCACTGACTATGAAACGGCTAAATTGGTAATTTAGTTGAAACTGACGGAGTCAATGCTAACGGCGTCGAGGGACGATTAGATAACGTGCGGAAAACGGGCCCAGTTGTGTAGGGTCCACGCGTTATTTGCTTGTAGTAGAAAGCAAGCGGCATCTTCACGTTGTTTGGTCGAATAGAAAAGTGACGCGTGTATTGTTGTTATTAATAAGTCGGTCAGAGTTTCTTTTTGCGTTGCTTATTTTATTTTGATTGAATATTGAATTTTATTAGCACGATTTTTAATTACTTTTGATATTGACTTTATAATTATTTATAGAGCCGAATACATTTTTATATATAATTAACAAATTCTGAAAAAAGATGCAGCTGGCAAGGTTGGGGCGGCTTACGATTATAATTTATTAACTAAAAGCAGAAAACATGATGTTTTAAGGTGGATGCCGATTTTAAAGTGAGTAAGACTGTCCTTTGTTTGAATTCCCATTTTTATATCAATTTTATAATACATCTATTAAAATATGAATTATCTATCAGAGTTTAGTTCAGTTAACAAGATCAGGAGTCATAAATATGATTACTAGGGTCAATCGGATTCGATTTCCTGATTAGGACAGAACAAGACTGAGGTAGGAGATTGTCATTCCTTCCATTTTATCTCTTTTTTATCTTTGAAGAGCACCAAAGTTACATTAATATCAAAATTAGTATTAAAAAATAATGTAAATGAACAAAGGACACGTTATATGATAAATAAGGGTGTTCCGTTTACTAATTATACTTGAGCTAGGGAGCTGCAGGGCTTTGATGATGTTCGAGTTTGTTACGCAACTCAAGATGGCGAAAAAGTAATGGCCTTAAATTGAAGCCATATACGACACACCACCAACCAACCAGCAACTACTCAAAGAACCTAACCTAACTATTGTTTCATGATTTTGGTTGTGAAACACGTTCATAACATGTTTATTTCACCTGGAAGTTATAGCTTATAACACGTCTCTGTTCGTGATGGAAACTGTCCTGTTTTTATACAATTTTCAATGATTTGATTAGTACATTTAACACGAATCTAGAATCCATCTATACCAAACTAGTATGGAAAAATCATATAAACTACTCTATCAGAAAATCAGCTAAAACACTATATGAAATTGGTAAATACTACATAAGGCATATACTCATTCTTATCCAACTCTAGTTTACATGGATCATGTACATACAACATACATGTCTTCTTGACAAAGCTGGTTCAATAACCACCATCATCTTACTCTCTATACAAAGCTGCTGTAACCGCTCATATATACACCAAATGGATACCCCTTCTTGCGGGGAGTCGATAAAATCCAGCAGCATAAGGGTGTGTGTCGTCTTTACTCTCACTCCTGTCCAGAACAACATAGCTCGCAGCAGCTAATGCACCCAAGGCAAGCGAAAGAAGTGAGGACTTGAGTAAGAACAATGGCACATTGATTGTTGATTTTGGAACAGGCTTGAATACAGCACATGCAGCAACAAGCTCCACACATTTTGTTACAACAGTTGGAAGCTGCCATGACAAACTTTTCTGCAGCTTCGGGGAGTTTTGGCTCTTCGCATCCTGGAAGACTGTTGTCAGCAGTTGCTGACAAGTTCCCAAAACCTAAGCCTATGTGCTGGAGTAAAACAACTTTTAAGTCTTTCTTGGGGTCTGCTTGCTTAGGCTTGTTGTTTACATTTCTCAAAATCTGATGGCAATGTAACAAGGACAAGTCAGCAACAGCATTTCAGGCTAGAGATATATAATAAACGCATTTTGGTTACCATACACAAACCTCTTCTAACTGATCAGGTTTTAAAGCTTTCTTTTCTCCCATTGTTTCAGCCAGAGCAATACGAGTGTACTCAGACATGACACCATTTTGGATGCTCAGCCTTGCAACCTATTCAAAAAGGGTGCACCACTGTGAGTTGCACTTGCACTTGCACCATGTTACATTTTTTTGTGGGAATGTGTGTAAGCAGCTAGCTAACCTTATTCTCAAGTTGCTTATCACCCGAAAACCATGCTTGAGAGGTAAGAAGATCAATTTGTTGTTGTGCAAAAACCTGGGTAAAATGGCCGCCAGGAAACAGTCATGGAAAATGTTCATCAGGATAAAAGATCGTTTCTAATAATTTCAAGTGGCAACTAGCATCTCAAGTAAATTGCATATACATCATGAGAGGAGACTTACAAAATACATAAACTAAGAGTATCGAAGAATAAAATACATTCAAAACTTTGCTGTTAGTCAACAAGTGAAGTTGATGCACCCTAACCTTGTCGACTGGCACATCTTTGGCATTTTCTACTTGTAAATCCAAGGTGAAGTAACTCATATTTGCTGCAATACCGCTGACTGTCACGATTTCAGGGAACCTTCCCCGATATCTTCCCGATAAAATCAAAGGGCTCGTAGATACCATATCTGGGATAGGAGCGGGATACACCTGCCAGAGTCCAGAATAAACTTATTTTATTCCAGCTCACAGTAAATAATCAATGCATGAAGTTCTGTAATAATGAATGATTTGAGCAACCAAGATATGTTTTCCATCTACTCTTTCTCGTAATTGTCTAGCAAACGACTAGTTAAAAAACATATTACTGATGATAATAGTAATAATAAAGTGCTTTTGAAGGCAAAGCATGTTTGCAAATCTCAAACCAACCTCATAGTCAAGATCATCATCAATGACAAGTCTTATATCTGCAAGGATTACAGAAAAGGCATTTGAAAAAAATCTCTCCATCCGGAACTCTATTGTTTCTGGTCAGACAAAATAGGATAATCAGACAGGATAATAAACACCAAAAAATAAGAGATAAAATGTGAGCATGGTAAGATAATTGCTTGGCTCCATGTGAGCACAATATTTGGTCCACTGGTCATAACTTAAGAGTCGATAAATATCCTACACTTACCAACCACATATGCCATATCATGATAGCCTCTACCAAGTGTTGCAAGCATTTGCAAGAAATAATGGTTACAAAAGGAACCTGCCAATCAAAAGGTAAAATAAACCAGAGAGAATAGTGTTAGATAACAAATGTGACATTCTAGAATGCCATTGACAAAGTTCATTATTTGGCGACAATTATATACAACTGTATATCCACAAGTAATAATCCCATACCTATACCAAACGTGTGAATACGAGGGCGTAGAGACTCCGTATTCTTTAGACGACTTTTCAGAGTCTGGCATACGTGTTTCTCATCTTCAACTGTCCCATCGGTAATTAGCAAAACCATAGGCAATGAGTTGCTGACATCTGATAGCAAATCCAGGGCCTGAGAGAAAATTTATCACCCAACAGCTCAAAGATGTACGCCATAACAACAATTAAAAGGAAACTTGATTTTCACATCACGTTTTGACAAGATGTACGAGAAGAATATTTACGTTATAGAATCACAGCAACATATTGTTCACATAATGTACTTTGACATATTTATTTTGTCATTACTTTATTTGCCTAGGTTTCATCTTATTATCAAAAGATGAGTGCACATCCATCAATAGTCATACACAATTGAGCTACACGGAAAATCTTAATTATTGTTCCTAAGGATTAAAGGACTGAATTTAACTTGATAAAATTTCTAAGCTACTTTCCCAAGAACCAGTTCAAGCTTCAAACCAGAAGATGATCACACCACTTCACTAACGTCAGTAGACAAATTAGTCAAATATGGTAATAATATTCTTCCATCCGATGATAGATATACCCGCAATGATGTGTACTTAAGTAAGCAAAACAATCTGTATATAACGACATTTTTAGAATATTCAATTTATTATCAACTCAAAGAAAATGAAGGGGAATAAGACCTTGTTTAGCGGAGTTAAAATGTTTGTGCTACCCCCTGCAATGAAATTGTTGCCAATCCATTCAGTGGCATTCGCAATGGCTTCATTTGTAGCCAGCTCCATGGACGATGAAAACAAAACTATGTCTCCATTGAAAGCTATAATATTAAACATGTCTTCTGCTCCAAGCTTGGATATCGCAGCTGACAGCAAAGTCTTGGTGTCCTCAATTGGTTTTCCCCTCATACTTCCACTAATATCAACAAGGAACACCACCTCCTTTCGAAAAACCTGCAATAATGAAACAAAATATTTCAGATTTACAAAAGGGCGAGCATAGCTTAACAACTGGTGTTGATTTGATATATCTTCGACTATATTATCCTGAACAATCTGCGTTTCACTGATTGGAAGCATTTGGATACGTTGATAGCATATAATATTAACAGTTATAAAGCGAATTAACTTTAAATCTTCCACAAGCTAAGACTTAAAATTTCAGGCGGTCAGAGGTCCAGCATAAATTCTGCAACAATGCAAACACTTTAAGAGATGAGGGATAGCACGCACACTCTTGCTTTCCTGTATCCCAGGATAAAGTTGGAGACAGAACATCTCTCTCTGATCACCATCATGCATTGGTGAAGATTGTAGAAGCAGGTTACCATATGTGTGGTTGGAAGACATCTGAATAAATATATAAAAAATACGGATGTGAACGACACAAAATACAAGGTATGTCATGTTTCAATTAGACTGATTTAACACGGTTTATAATAAATGGAAAAAAATAATGTCTTACATCATAGGAAAATGTGAAGTTCTGACTGGACCATGTGAGTACATCCGATTCATATAAGAAATTTAGTTTTCCAACTTCACGACTACATTCCTGAAATGTAAGAATATGATATGAGAATAAATTATAACATTTTCTTAATAAAGGACAAAGTATCATGAAGTTCATCGTAGCATCTCACAATGAAGAAATACCTTCAAAGGATGACTGCTCGACTTGCAAATGACTTCAGTTTTGGTCCCAGTTTGCACAATCAACTGTATCTTCTCTCTTTTAGGCATCTTCTTCCCAGCTGGAGTTACAAATTCAGGAAAGCTGAATGGCACATCCAAAGTATATTGCCCATCGTGATATAATAACTTCTGAGACCAACTAGCCTTAACAGATATGTTCGAACCTCCATCAACCTTCTCCAAATGAAAACATTTATGAGCACAAATGTACCCACAAAAGCCCTAATATAATAAAAATATCAAATTCTTTTGATACCTGCGGAACTATCAATGTAAAAATATGTGGCTTTAAGAAGCCTCCTTTCTCATCATGCTGCACTCCTTTATGATTTTCCAACTCCTGCTTGTCAACTGCATCAATTATATGTGTTGAAAATGTCCTTTTAGGAACTTCAACCTCTACGCCTAGAAATGAACCCTGTTAGCCACACATAACGAAAACATTCAGAATACAAACAAGAAAATCTAAAAACCCCTAAAACTTAAAACCCTAAACAATGCTACCGAAAGTATTTCAAAAATAAGAATTAGCACCTGCTCTCCCATTGGAATAGCAATCCTACAGGAGCAGTTCTTGCTTCCCATAACACAATGTAGGCGCCAAGTCCCTGTAACTGTGACAAAAGCGGTATCCATATAACAATTAACCTCCATTGAAACCTGATTCATCTGGAGGGGAATCAAAGCAGGGGGGTCGCAGCGGCCATGAACATAAGGCTGGTAGCTGGGAATATCAGGATTATCGACAATACCAGGATCTGAAATAACAGCATAAACCATAGGGGCTGTAGGGAGATATGCCTGAGCAGACTTGAACATCGTTGGTGGCTTTGGTGGAGCAACTGACCTATCTTTACCAAAGTAAATCCGCTTCGACAAACGTATACCATCCTCCACGGCCTTCCCGAAATCCTCAGCCATAGCTGGAAATTTAGAGGATCCGGAGAAGGAAGGAGATCAATAAAATCTAAACCAAATCAGTGGAATTAGAAATCAATCTGAGAATATGGGATTTGGGGCTATTGATTTTGAGGGCTTAGATCGGAAAGAAGGAAGCTTTCGGAGATGGGGTTGATTGAAGTTCTGTGGGATTTGATGAACCGGAGAAAGGGACGGAGGGAACAAGCCTTTTCTTGGGCACTGTGTGATTCGGCATCGTTGTCTGTGATGAGATATTCACCAGTGAGGCTACGACACGTGGATGCCAGCCGACATAAGTGCCAACGGATACATTTGGTTTGTTTTCTTATTTGGTCAATGCATCCTGGGTTTTGTTGACCGCCCTGAATTACATTCTGCAAACCTCTGCAAAAGTACAGTTCCAAATATTCTTTCCAACTGTAAAGAATAATATAAATAAATACAAGTTAAATTTGACATATATTTTTTGTAAAAACAATATCATACATTGATTCCTAAGCTGAATGATACCTGTGGTTTCTCAAAAATAGGGAAACTGGTGGCTTAGGGGAGTTTTGGAGTCTACTGTATTAGTGCGCCATCTTTTGAATCTTTAAAAATGTTCTACTAGATGTGAGCAAAGAGAAGCTCGTTCCATGTGTCTGGAACGCCCGGTAAGCACCAATGCAGGCAGTCCTGCATTCCTGGAGAGGGTCTAATGCTATACTTTGAGATGTGAGCATCATCTCTGACATGGGAGATAGATGTAATGTCCAGGAGAGTGACATTTGTGCCCTTTACAGCAGAGAAAGGGAATGGATCCTTTGTTTCATCTTGAGAAACCTCCCCTCCTATGGCTGATGGGATTGTATTGTCACAGGTTCCACCAGTGTTCCAGTCACCATTAATGAAATGCCTGGGTGAAATTGTGCGGTAGAAAGCTTTTAATGTTGGATATTTCGGAAGCTGAGAGTTCACCCAATGGACTATGTTATGGATGGTGAAGTTCTTGGCAGCTAGCATGTCAGTGGCGATCTTTTGATCTGTGTTGGGTTTACCATTTATGTACATGATCCAGCGGTTAGCTTTAAGCTTGTCTAAATTCCAATGGTGTCCCGTGTTTAGGACAAGGACATTGAATCTGTGAAGGAACTTGCTTAAAAATGCTGGTGGCCGATCAAGGTGCATGGCAATGTCTGTCTTGGAACTCGAGTTTAGTGGCTCCAAGTAACTAAGGCTAGCAGACCAGTAATAGAGTATTGTAGTATTGGTGCCTGGGAATCTGTATGCCCATCCATCAGGACGTTTGGCATGACGCGCTTTGACAAGTCCGTATTCTTTTCCAACATCTTGAACATCAGGTCGATCTTCACCCTTTGTTGCCATACACATTAGGGATTGAAATTGCTGACGGGCTAAAGAATCTCCAACAAAGGCCACTGTTTTGTCCTGCATTCTGGCCATCAATGGTCAATTTTAAAAAATCAAATAAAGTATATAAAAGTATACTAGGGGCATCTAGAAACTAAGCGGACAATTTTATATAATCAAATAAGTTGATGTGCTCCACTAAACACTTTGCAAACAACATACGTTTTTGGTTAACTTTTAAGAATGGTCTTTTGGCACTACTAAATTATAAATAATTAGAAAACAAAAGTTCAAAATTAAGAAGCACTGAAAACTTCAGTCAACGTTTACGCAATGCTCACATTGAAACTACTGAACATTTTTTTTGGTTTGTTTCACATTTCTGTAGCAGTAAAGACTGAAAGTAATTTTTTGTATCAAACTAGTAATAAATTATACACTTCAGGGTAGGAAAATGGAGGCAAGGAAGTACCTTGTCAAGAACTCAGATGCAATGAAGTATTCCATTTCACAATCTTTTGGCTTCCACCGCAACTTCTCATAAGAAAAATCTGTGCGTTTATTCAGTCGACATGCCCACATCCCTGATAACCATCTTGTGCACTCAGATCCAGAATAAAGAGGTCGAGTATCATCAAAAATCCACTTCCCTTGAAAGTAATTACATCCTGAAACATGTTCAAAAACGCCAAAGAAAAATCTCAATATATCATCACTTGGAATATGTTTGCTTTTTGAATTATAGCTAAATGATTCCACAAGGGAAAATAAAGAAAGCCGAATTCCAAAACAAGATGTACGAAACAGCCAAACCCATTTAATACCTTGCTTATTACGAGAATTCACACTTCTATTGTCTCTATGGCTTATCAAAAAGGTTTTATTATAAGAGCTTGGAGGCTTTGCTTGAAATAAGCTCGGTACTCCTGTTCTATTCGGAGGAGAATGGCTTACTTCTTCCGGGTAAACTTCAGGAGACAGCTCAGGTTCTGCAGCATCAAAGATTCTTAGTTGCCAAGAACTTTAATAGGTGCAACATACAGAAATTCATAACAGCCAGCATAACAGCTAGAGTCCCTCAAGATTTTTCAGGTCATAAATTTACACTCATAAAACACCAGAATTCGAAGCACTCAACCACCACTAGTTAAACTGTTTCTCAACAATCTGTCATTCAGAAATTTATAGAACGTGTCGAATGGGAGTTTATAATTATCTCACCCACACTGTCTGATTAATTTAAGACACAACCTTGACATTTACAAGTTTATCACCTGAAGAGTCCAAAGCCATAAATTGCAGAAAGACAAATTAAGCCGTAAGTTGCAGAAAGACAAATTAAACTATAAATGGAATGAGAGCCTAATTCAACGAGAACAGCATTACTTTATCTTAACATTAAAATACAAATATATTAACACAGTCAAATGAAAAAAAAAGTCGATACATATTAGCTCTAACAAACCTGAAGAAAAATGCCACAACTGAGTTGAAAGTATAGATGCCAAAAATAGAGGCCTCTCTTGTGCCCAAAGTAAAATAGACACGAACACAAAAGCAATAAGGACACATGATGCCTCCTTAACTCGGAACCCATACACACATCCATTCATCCTCTAGAGTATAAACTACAAGCCAAACCTTCCAACTTGGTAAACCACACCAGGCCACTGCAACAGAAAAATGCACAAGACACTTCAGATGAGTAATCCATCTAATGTCAATTATTCAAAATCATCATGACCTCAATAATAGACTTCTCAATCTTGGATTAAATTACGGATGAACCACATGTTACAGATTACAACTGCTAGTAAGTATTAAAGCTCCATGAACATCAATACATTAGGGAGAAACAAGAATCCACAGTCATTTGATTCAAGTAAGCCCTAATAAATCTCATATTAAGCACTGCATCGTAAAAATCATCATGATCTGAACTGCAGTAACCCTAATTTAACAACTATAGCTCTAAACCAAAAAATTGGATCTCACATCTCAGAGTTCGCTAAACAACAGTTTGCTGAAAGCCGATATCTTTAGGAAGAAAAAGAGATCGAAGCCGGCGGCCGGATCGACGCCAGAGCTTGCCGTGAAAAGAAGAATTTAGATCGGCGTTAAACGGAACTGGATTTATGCAAGTGATTAACGAACCAAAATAATTTATTTCAATTTGATTTGATTTTCATTGAACCATTTTTCGGATTTTTAAAATAAATTGTATATTTGTATTTGAAAAAAATTATGATGATTTTTATGATTTTAATTCAAATTTCATATAACTGTTATAATTAAAATAATAACTACTCCATCCATCACATTATTTTAAGAAATTTATAATAATTATTAGATTTGAGTTTTGTTATTTAATTTATGTCAAATTTGAATTTGAATTTCAGAAATGTCATCTTTTTAAGATTTCAAATGCGGATTCCCTGTACAAATTAAATGATGTTGCATTTTGATTATATGTGGCGGACACATCTACGTCATAATGACACGTTTCAAATATTTTAAAGATTCCGATTCTAGTTAAGCTTAATGTTTAGGAGTTTACAGATACAAAATCTAATAAAACGTTTGACCACGACCACGTCACCTTATACGGTGTGCACTGTAAGTCGATGGACTAGGAGTGGACGTCTTCCCTCACCCCTCGCTCATATTGATTGCGATCTTCTGGAGTTCAATGATAATCCCTAAGGGTCACTTGTGAATGCATTTCAACATCAAGGCATGGATCAAATTGATATACAATTTGCTCCTCGATTTGTGCATCTGTCCAAATTCACGTGAGTCTGTAAATAATAATTTGGGAAAAAATCAAGTAAAATTCAAATAAGAGGCCTCATGTCTGACTTACATTGCGAGGTATTTCGTGAGCGGTGGGTTTGTAGTGCTGAGAGGCCTCACGTCTACCGGCGAGTTTTTCCTAATAAATTAATAATCATCTGGAATCACTCATGATAACACTCAGGGTAACTGTCCTGGCTAAAAGCTAATTCTTCAAACACTATGTGCTCTAATCTGTTTTCCCAAACAGATATGTGCCTCTCAGTTCTACTGCCCAAATCTTTCTGCTCTTCCTCTTACTTTGATATTTTGCATCCATCATCCCAATGTGATCAGCTGGAATAAGTTGTTTGAATCCAAACTGGAACAAAACTAGGGAAGGATGGTGCATGTACATCCCAATTCGAGTGTCCCACCTCGGGTTAGAAGTGTGTGCAAGCTGGCTGGATAAGCTATGCTACCAGCACACATGTCATTAATATACCACGGCTTTTCGAGGAAAGATTCTAGGTTGTGGTGATCAAGGAAATTTTGGTGACGTGTGAGCTGGGAAAGCTAGGTTATAATGGCTCGGATCGGGTGCTCTGGTCAGGTCGTTACAGTTGGTAACAAAGGCGAATCTCCACAGTAGATAACACAGGTCATCGAAAGGGGAGGAGGATTCGGGAGAGTCTGTCTAAATTGTGCCCGATGAGGACGTTGGGATTCTATTAGTGGGGTGTATGTAACACGCCAATTCGAGTGTTTCAAAATAGCTAGATAAACTATGCTACCAACACACATGTCACCAATATATCATGGTTTTTCGAGGAATGGTTCTAAGTTGCGGTGACCTAGAGGATTTTGGTGGCGTCTGAGCTAAGACAGTTAGGTTTATAATGGTTTGGTTCGGTTGCTCCGATCGGATCGTTACAGATGATATCAGAGCCGACTCTCTGCAGTAGATGACACGAGTCATCGAAACAGGAGGAGGATCTGGGGAGTCTGTATGGATTGTGTCCAACGAGGACGTTGGGATTCTGTTAATGGGGTGAATGTAACACCCCCAATTCGAGTGTCCAACCTCTGGTGGGAAGTGTGCAAGCTAGCTAGATAAGCTATGCTACTAGCACACATGTCACCAATATACCATAATTTTTCGAGGAAAGATTCTAGGTTGTGGTGACCTAGGAGATGGGACAACTAGGATTGCAATGGATTGGATCGGATGCTCCGGTCGGGTCGTTACAGTGCCACTCTACCACATTGAAGCAAACCAATCTTATTTCTGCATTCTAGAATGTTTGCCCATATAGACACATCGAATTTAGCAATCCAAAGACTGTATCATCATATGTGTCCAAATGATGTCATCGGGAGAACTTATGTGACGCATCTGATCCCTATAAAATACAAGATAGTCAGAGGGCGTCTAAGAGTAGATCTTGTGACCAACCCACCTGCAACATGAAAACACAATATTAGTAAAAAACACAAACTTAAACTAAAGCATCATTTGAAACACAATATTAGTATGATTATGTGCCTCTGAACTTAGCAGCAATAAACTCTTGATTTTGTACTCTTTGGAGATCAGTACTCATACGGCGTCATGAAGTCTTTCCCAAAATCTGAACTCAGTTCCACAATCTGGTACGTTGATAAATGCAATCAATAGATGTTAAATGAATTCCATAAATCCACCAAAACAAATAATCCACATAAATAAATCTCTAATTATGTAAACTTGTTAGTTCGGTCAGGAATCCACAACACACATCTAGCGTTCAAACCAAACCTTTTAAGCTCCTGAAATGACGCCAGGCTACAGCAACAAAAAGGCCCAAAACATATCAGGCTAGCAATCCATTTGATGTAAATTTTCTACAATTATCATGCCCTAAATAATAAGCTACTCAAACTCCATATTTTACTAAACTACATGTGCTGGTAAGTACTTCTCTTGTCTTCAATATTCGTCTCATGTTTATTCACTTTCAATTATTTTCAATTTTACTTTTTCTCTAAACTTTATAAATCATTCATTTTCAACCACTTATTTCACACTAATTAGTACCTTAAATATTGTGAAATTTGTCATTTTGGACAAACTTAAGGGACAAAGAGAGTAGTAAAGCTCCACAATACATCAATACATTTTATTCGATTCGTGTAAACCCTAAAACAAACAGTGAACTGAAATACAACCTAATAAATCTTATTTTAAGCGTTAAAGGGTTAATTTTTAAATATTTTTTATATATGTATTTATAAATATCGTGGGGGTATGATTTTTAGTTCAAATTTCATGAATCTATTTTAATAATCAGTCATTAGATGTTTTTTAAAAAAAAAATTATTACTACTTCATCACTCAAGGAATGGACACAATGGATTAAGTTTTATAAGAACATTTCATTTATGTGATACATAAGGACAAAATCTGAAACGTTGATTTGATTAATCTAACGGTTGAGATTAAAGTTAGTTTTTATTAAAGTTGGCGGTTGAATTTGCGAAAAACACGGGATTGGATTTGGAGGTTTTTGTACTTTTAATCTCATTCGTATTGGATTATTAGAAATCAACTGTTGAGACCATTTCCTACGGTCTCACAAATATTTGTGTGTCCTCCTGAATTTTTTCCCCTAACACATTTTAAATTAAAACATTTTTCTAACAACAAAACAAATTTTGAAAAATATAAATTATAAAAAATTTATTTCTAAAAAGTGCTTAAAAAGAACCAGAATAATGAAACTTATCCATTACGCTGAGCTTTTTTGTAAGTCACACACATTAAATTTTGTGAGATGACGGCACGTCGTTGTGTGCTGCAAATTTATCCCGAATCTCCTCCTTATTATAATAAGGGTAAGCTGGGGTCGAATCCACAGGGAACGGTGAGAAGTTGACTTTTATCTACAAACTAAGATTGGGGTTGTGCGTGAGTAAGTGAACAAGTAAGAAGAAAGGTGCGCATGTACTACTCGCGTGCAACAGAATGTAAATACGAGAGTTAGGCAATAAACAAGAGATGAGCTTAGCGTAGACTTATCACTACGAAGTTTACGTTTATCACGGGTTTCTAAAGATTTATGACAGATTGTTCACATAAGCTAAGGTCCGGGTTAAAGCCTTAGTAACTTACACATATATTCTGGTAAAGGTTTATATGATATTACTACCCAACCTAGTCTAATTAACCACGAATCCGGTAAAGGTAGTGATTAACTATCCTAGTGCTACTCCTATCATTCACTGTAACGTACCTCTGATAGTTTAACTTTATATAATGGACTCTAAAATTAGGTCTGCGGGTAAAGGCTTCGCCTAATAGTCTAACCACATTATCATGCAATTATGCTCGGAGTAATAATACTAAACGTGTCATGCATTAAGAATAAACCTCAAAACGTATTATTCATAGCTCAAAGTCTAAACGTGTCATGCATCGCTCTCTTTGTGATTTCCTTCATGCATGGTATTTATAGCTTCGCCTGCTAGGATTTTCGCGATAAAATAGGCAAGAAAATATATGGAAATCATCTTTATCTCTAAAAACCAGCTTTAGAAATATTCTTTGCGCATGATGACGTCATAGCTCCGGATTTGTCGCTGGTTGCTGACGTCATCGTTTTGCTCTGCTCTGCGAGACTCATTACTCGCGCGCTACACTTCTCGCGCGCTCCTTGATTTTCCGGATCTTATCAACTTGTTGTTCTTTGCTCTGAGATTCAGCCTTCTTGTTGCACTTTTGTTCTAACTCTTCTGATAAACCTGAGATATAAAAACTACACCAAAAGCGTAATCTTACTAAAAATGTTAGAAATCTAAGTAGTGTAAAGGACCTAAAACAACATACAAAAAGTGTCTTATCATGAGACATAAAGACTGAATCTCAACAATTGGTTTAGATTAATCTAGCGGTTGAGATTAAATTGATTTTTAATTAAACTTATAATGAATTAGCAAAAAATACGGGGCGCTTGGTGAGTGACGGTTATCAATGTTAACCGTTGGATTGATAGAAATCAACGGTTGAGATGATGTCCTACCGTTTCACATAAATTTATTGGTCCTCCTTAAACCTTTTTTCTAACAAACCATCAAATTAACCAACAGATGAAATTACATTTTAAAAATATTAATCGTATTCCTTAATCCCCTCAATTATTTGCACCCCACAAAAGAGTACGGTTCTAGAAAGACGGATAAATAGATGTGAGGCAGTGAAACATCACTAGTACAGATTGGATGTTCAACAACGCTTATATTTAAGCGCTGTTAAAAAAAATTGACAATTAATAATCAATGCATTTTGTTTTGGTTGTTTAGTTAATATCATACCATTTTTAATTTGTAATTTGTTTATTCGTATTTGAATTGTTTAGTTATAACTTGTAAGAATGAATACTTTTTTTAATTCCATGATTATTTAAATGAAGTAACTTAATACTTAAGGTAGGGTAAATCTGCAAAAACACATGTAAAGTTCATAATATTCTTCAAAGTTATTCATAAAAATTATCTACAATTTCAGTAATCGATTGTCAACTTGATAGACCAAGCAACTTCAAATTAAAATTAAACTTTGAAGTGACCTAATCCTTATAACTATTCTAAGGAATCTAAATGAATAAACTATCACAATTAGTAGCAATAGCAACAACAGCTTGACTAACTGGAATGGGTTTTGCAAAAGTCAAAATATACTTTAAGCAACTTTGATTTAATAAAAATATATCTTATTTTTGGGATCCAATAGTCATAAGACTCTCACGAATTCAAATTAACCCTAATCTTATCAAATCAAATCAATAACTGAATTAACCACAATTTCCTTAGAGAAATCAAAATCGAATTCATATACCCTTTCTAGTAGGTTCAAATATTTGTATAAAATAAATGTGCATATGTATTGCACAAGTGAAAATGATTAATTTTTATAATTTTAATTTATAGGAAATTATGTGATTTGCAGTTTACTTGTAGTAAGTTATTATTTGTTTTATAGGATAGTCGCCATTGATTTTAAGGTAGTAAATTATGTGGTCTGTAGTTTAATCTTGAATGTAAATTTACACCCTTCTTTCTCATGATATGAAGGGTCTCGAGTGGTTCAAACCTATACACAAACGTGTCATTTATCATGAAAGGAACAATAGGTAACACTCAAAATAATTAATAATCAAGGGTGGTAGTAAATAAATTGAAAGATAGTGTAGGAATAGCATTAGAGAGCATTAGTAGATACAAATCAGGCCAAACTTGCATCCTACTATTATTCTAAGACCGCCGCTTCAACAACAACTTGTCTGACAACTTCCTCTTTCCTAGCCGCAGCAACTACCACTTCTACACCGTCACCCCATCCCCAGCCGCACCTATACCCTCAATCCCACCCGTGATCAGATTCATCACTAGAGAAGCAATCACTTGACTCACCAATGCCACCAACAAGGAGATTAGACAGTTTAGGAATTTCCTTATGAAGTTCCAAAATTGGCGCAGTAAAGAGATGTTTGGCGCAATATTCGCCGCCACCTTTGGGGTCGCCACTGCCGCGTTCGCCATTGATTTCAGTCAAGATGATGTTTTAAATGATGTGTGTAAGGATCTTTATAAGAAAATGGTTGTTGGAAGGTTACTTTTGACGCGTAATCGCGTCTCACGTAGTTTTGTCAATTTTTGCATTTTGTCTCACGTATTGTATTGGTTACTTAAGTAAAATTCGCATTAGCTTGGAAAACAGCGCTCTGGGTCCCGATTTGTTTCTGCGAACAAGATGAAAAGTGCATAGGCTCATTTTTTCTTCTGAACCACAATGCTTTGGGCAAAAATCAAAACACTCTCAACGCGCCTTCATTGTTTGGCCGCCACATAAAAAGGCCCTATTTTCCTTCTGCCCAACTTGACTAACTGGAATGGGTTTTCCAAAAGCCAAAATATACTTTTAGCAACTTTGACTTTAATTAAAATATATCTTATTTTTGTGATCCAATAATTTTAAGAATCTCACGAATTCAAATTAACCCTATTCTCATCAAACTAAATCGCATCAATAATTGAATTACCACAATTTCCTTAAAGAAATCAAAATCGAATTCATATACCCTTTCTATTAGGTTCAAATATTTGTATAAACAAATGTGCACATGTATTGCAAAAGTGAAAAATGATTAATTTTTATAATTTTAATTTATAAGAAATTATGTAAAGCAGGATATTGGTGAAGCAGGATAACAATACTTGTATAGCATCAAAATACAGTTTCAATCCCAGAAATATCACATTAAAATTTAATTACACATTTGGGGAATGTCGCAAATCCCAAACCCTAAATATCACAGCAAATTTATTGATGAGTCAAATCTGAGTACATCCATATTATAAACTAAATTTATCACACTCTATTACAATCTCAACGTCAGCTTCTTCCGAAGTCTCATCAATCGAATGCCCCGACCCCAAACAGTGTTCCCGCGGCGGCGACTCCAAATACTAGGGTTTTTTATTCAAAAAATAAACGTCATTATCAACTGCTATGGTTTTTTGCAAATCCAACCGCTCATTATATAAAATCAACTTTAATCTCAACCGAATATTAATCTAATCCAACGGTTAATATTAAGTTTCTCACCTAAACTCTTTGTTTCTCTTGAACTTTATCCCACAAAATATATTATTAACAAGATATAAAATCATCAAAATCGCTTGATTTTTGGCAATTTCGTGACTAATTTACCCCTCTATGGATTGTAAACATTAAATTCAATATTTAAATCTTTCAATATTTACAAATTGACCCCAAATTAATAGCCGTCAGATCTACAAAATTTAATGGTCGAAATCGGTTTGCATTTTACAACTAGAGGTTACTTTTCACCTGATTTTTACTCTTCTTAACAATACGTGATTTGTCGGTGTTATTTTGGATAGCTTTAAAACCAATTCTATTAATTTTAGAATATTTACTTTCAAAAACAATAATTATTTATCAAGGTAAGTGTATAAAAATTATTGAAAGGGAAATGTTCAAGTAAGACATACAAGTATATGTAAATTCGTATTTGTAAATTTTTACTAATTCAAAAGAAGAAATCTAACCGTTCGTTTTTTACAATACAATCACCCACTTTAATTAAAAAAAACTGTAATTTCAATCGTCAGATTGATCAAATCGAAAAATATTTCCCTTTACTTTACAAATAATTATTATTGAACCTAACCGTTATTAGAAATTAAATATTTTGCAAAATCATGAAAATAAATAATTAACCAGAAAACGTTAGAATGAAGCATTCTATTTGAATGCCCTAAATCTAAACCTTCGTATTTGCTCCATTCTCCTTTTCGAAATTCGATCGATTATCCAACGATGGGAAAATATTTTTTCAAAAATCCTTTGATAAACTCACCTAATCCAATTGCATTGCTCCAATCGTTCGTCGCGCCTCAGTTCAGTTCCATATCGACACCACTAAAACTCCATCTCCGCCGCCAAGCTCAATTTCCGATACCCTTCTCCAAGTCGGCTCCAGAAGATCGCTTTGATGTAAAGTTTCGATATTTAGCTATTCCTAGGTTATCAAGGATCTGGGCAATGAACGGATTGGGACCAGGAAGAGTAACAAGTAGTAGGCAATATTATAGGTTATCTTTTAATGCACTTGATGATTCTCCAACTTCAGATTTTCAACTCGGAAAAGCGATGTCGAGGCAGACTGACGCGTCACTGACGCTAGCCCACCTTCTTATGACAACCAAAGCGAAGGAAGGGAACTTTGTTTTCTCTCCGATTTCCGTAAATATTATACTAAGCTTGCTTGTTGCAGGGTCCAAAGGCCAAACTCTAAACAAGTTGCTTTCGTTTATGAAGTCAAAAGATAAAGACGAGTTGGAGAAGTTGGTTTCCAAGATTTTGGGTAAGTTTTTAGCGGATGGAGATGTAAGAGGAGGACCGAAGCTAGTGGCAGCGAATGGAGTTTGGTTTGATGAGAGTTTGAGTCTTAAAGAGAAGTTTGCCCAAGTGGTGAAGAATGTTTATAAATCTGATGTTAAGTAAGTGGTTTTCCAGACGGAGGTCAGTGAATATTTTTGGTGGAATTTCTTTCTTTCGAATGAGGTGAAACTGGATAGGTGGATCCATATACATTCAATCATATTTAGGACTGATCAATTGGTAAAGCAGGATATTTTGGTTTTTGTATTCTTTGTATAATGCCTTGTTTTTTTTGTTTGCATTGAATTTGATTGTAAGAATGTGTAGTGTTTGGATTAAAGGTGTAGTAATGATACATTGGATTCTAATGTGTATAGGATGGTGATTGTGTTGCAGTATGATGAAGTTACTAGGGAAATAAATTCATGGGCAAAAGAAAAAACAATGGGACTTGTCAAAGACTTTCTTCCTCCTGGTTTGGTTGATCAGTTCACTAGGTTAGTTTTCACCAATGCTATATACTTCAAAGGCTCATGGACTGAAGAATTCAATCCCTCTGACACTAAAGATCATATTTTTCACTTGCTTTCTGGCGCTGAGGTCAAAGTTCCATTCATGACCAACAAAAAGAGACAATTTGCTGAGCAATTTGACGGGTTTAAGGTTTTGGGTCTTCCATACAAGAATGGCAATGATAATCGTAAATTTTCTATGTACACTTTCCTTCCGGATTCCAAAGATGGGCTCCCAGCATTGGTTGAAAAATTAAGTTCGGGCACTGTTTTTCTGGATCGGCATATTCCTAGGAATAAAGTGGAATTGAGAACATTCTTGATCCCCAAATTCAAGATATCCTATGAATTTAAAGCCTCTGAAGTCCTCAAGAACTTGGGACTTGAATCCATTTTTAAGCTCCCGAATGGTTTAACTGAGATAGCGGACTCCTCACTTGGTGAAGAACTAGTTGTATCAGAAATCATCCACAAAGCAGTTATAGAAGTAAATGAAAAGGGAACAAAAGCCGCTGCTATCACTGCTTGCTTCTGTAGAACACGTCCTCGTCCTCGCAGCAAGATTGTTGACTTTGTTGCTGATCATCCTTTCCTCTTTGTAATAAGGGAAGACACTACAGGGATGGTGCTATTCGTCGGACAAATCGTCAACCCATCGAGTATCTCTTAGCTAAATGACCTGGTAATATGTTTTTACATATGTTTGGCACTTCTGCTTCAGTATATGCCTTGTTATTAAAAAGATAAATGAGTAAATTTTGTAAATAATTGAATTTGAGTTGCTCTTTTGTATTGCATTTAGTTTACACACCGCTAACTGAAAATAAAAATATGATCTCCGTGGTCTCTTTTTTATTATGTATCTGCAACAAATAGAAATGCATTCGAACATCATCTAATTCGAAACACTATTTATAATTTTCTTTAGGAATTTTGATGTTTGATCCCTTTTAGGTAATTCTCATATGGCCGTAAATTTTGATATTTGACATGGTACAGGAAAGTCAGTTGATATTTGGTAAGAAATCTTGCAAATGTATTCTTTTTCTTAAACCGAAACATTTTAAGGGTAATTGCAGCAAACCACCATTATAATATCTTTTTTGCAGTAAATCACCATTTTAACGACTAATTACAAAATGAGTATATTATAATAGCGCCGTTATAAAAAAATCATCATTTTTAAAACTCCGTTAGAAATTGTAAAACACGCGCCAAGATGCGTGGGTATATAACTTTAATTCGGATAATTTCAAAAAACCACCATTATAATGTCTTGTTTTGCAAAAAACCACAATTTTAACTAATAATTACAAAATGACTCTATTGTAATATCTCAATTATCAATAACTTGGGACTTGAATCGGTTTTTAAGCTCCCGAATGGTGTAACAGAGATAGCTGACTCCTCACTTGGTGAAGAACTAGTTGTATCAGAAATCTTCCACAAAGCAGTTATAGAAATAAATGAAAAGGGAACAGAAGCAGCCGAGATGTGTTGGATCAAGTCTTCGTCTCCGCAAGATTCATGACTTCGTAGCTGATCATCCTTTCCTCTTTGTTATTAGGGAAGACACTACAGGGATGGTGCTCTTTGTCGGACAGATCCTCAATCCATCAAGTACTTAGTTAAAAGACTTGGTATTATGTTTCTAAATATGTCTGGCCATTTGCTTCAACATTTGTCTAATTTTAAAAAGGTAATGAGCAGAGAAGTATGAATTTTGGTTGATGGGTTTTATTTTTATTTTAAAAAATAAATTGAAGGCAGATTTGCTCTTTTGAAGTGCTTTGGAGAAGGTTATTTCTATGAGGTTATGAGTTAATAAGTGCTGTTTGATCCAACTCAGTTACAAGAGTACCCCCAAAGACAGGCTGCTTATGAGAATATCCAACTTGTCTTTGCATTCAAACAAATACAATACTTTGTCCTGATTCCCAAATGCACCAATGATTTGTCACAAATGCAGTGCACCAATAGTTCTAATTTTTCTAGATGGAGTATAATACTACTTAATTAAAGATTAATACTCCTTCCGTCCTATTATTAATGTCTCATTTCTTTTTTAGGTGTCCCAAAATCATCTTTCTATTTCTAAAACTTATCATAAATGAACATGTCTTCTTTAGTTTTTCACCATATATTTCTCATCTCTCTTCCTTTTTACCACTAATTATCTATCAAATCACTTTTTTTCTCTTTCCTTACCACACAACTATTTTTTTTAATTATTTTTTCTTTTATTACTTACAAACCGTACAAAAAATTAAATAAGACATAAATTACGGAACGGAGGGAGTATTTTTTTTGTTGAAAACCCACCATGTTTTGAAGCATGCATCAGCTTTCAGGATTGAAAAGGAAACCGCACACAGAGTGGAGCAGTGAAGGCATGAAAAGACTTGAAACAGTCCAAAAACTCTGAGAAAGAAATGGCTTCCAATTTGAAGACTGTCAGACATCATCAGATGACACCCCACAACTCCTGCAAACAAATAATCATTACAGTATTTTTGAATAGCTACAAGAGTAGCAGGTCCTTGTTTCATGAGTTTCTGGCCAGTTGCCAGAGAGGCATTTAGAGGGACACCAGATGGACAGTTTCTGTCTTCATGTTGGAAAAACAACAGAAGACAAGTGTAGCAGTCAAACTCACACGAGAGAAAGCAGGAGAGGACAGCTCTCATCTCATCTCTGTCTGCAGACTGAAATAAAGCCTATAGACTAATGGGTTTTGCAGGAAATCAGAAAGGTACTTCTGCATCTGCTTACCACATGGTCCCCATCAAATAAGTTTACTGACAGTCACACAAACAGCCTCAATTTAACAAAGGAAATAAATTCACTGCTCTGCCATCATCTCATATCTCAATCCTCATCTTCAACACCCCAGACCTCAGCTGTTTTCACCTCTAGTCTAAAATCTAAACAGCCCTCCTCTCATTTCAAGTTTACTTTTTGAGCTTCTGTTTTGAAGATGAGTGGAGGAAGAACCATCAGCAAGCATCCTAATCCTTTCACAGCAGCTCAGTGGCAGGAGCTTGAACTCCAAGCCTTGTTCTTCAAATTCATGGTGTCTGGACATCCAATTCCATCTGATCTCATCTTCAGCATCAATGGGAAAAGATGCTTCACCACTCAGCAAAGTAAGTACTCTATTCCATCTAGTCCCACTTTAACTAGTCTTACCTTTTCCATTTTGCAAAAAGGTGTAGACTTTGAGATGTTTGTGGCATATTTGACAATGGGTTGCAGTTGGAATTCGATGGAATTGCTTTGAAATGGGTCTGAGCCACAGGAAAACAGACCCAGAACCAACCAGATGCAAAAGAACAGATGGGAAGAAATGGAGGTGTTCCAGACAAACATTCGGAGATTCAAAGTACTGTGAATCTCATATGCATAGAGGCAAGAGCCGTCCAACAAGGAATTTGGTTGAATCAAACCCTCTTCAATCTCAATCCAGTCTCACTTCACTCTCCTCAGTCACAACTACTAATGACATTAAACCAGTTAAAGAGTCAAACTTTATGACACTTCTTGGCATTGATTCATGCTGGAATCCCTCCAAATCAGATCCTGATCAAAAATCAATAAACCAGCCGAAAGCGTTGAGTTGTGATGATCATATGGAGATAAGTGAAAAAAGGCAGAGGATCAAGTATCATCAGTTCATAGATGAGTCTCCTCATGAGAAGAGAGATTCTTGGCTGAGCTTAGTTATCTGATGCCCACTAATAGCTGAGAAGTGTGAATTGAGATCTCAAAGGCAACATCATCAGTATGGAAATTCAAAATTTTAGCTTGTATAGAAATTCATCATCAGTTGTTAGTTTCACTGTCTGGCCTAAAATTGTACTCACAATTTGGTGACCTCCAGATTGATATCTGGTGGGTATGATTTTTGTTCCCAAAATGCCAGGAGATCTTCAATCCTGACTTTGACTCTGTTCACCATCAGTCCACACCTGCACTGGCTACAAGTTGTAATGCATTCATTTAACTGGGTCCCATCAAGGGCCCAATAGTAAACAAATGGAACCTAAACGAAAGCAAATTTATTTTGTTGAAAACAATCCACTTTTTAAAACTCGGTTTTATTCGGCTTTGAACTTGAAACGAACCGCAACAACGAATAACGACGACGTTTACCAACTCATGGACATGGAACGACGTAGTTCGCTTTTATAACGTCATCGACGAACTTGGCAAGCTTCGTCCTCTCCTCTTCCAAAACCCTAGCCTCATCTTGAACAGCGTCTTCCAAATCTTTCAACGTCGGATAAACCGCAAGTGACGCGATCGTGAATCCCTTCGCCCTCTCATGCGAGAAATTCTCACCAACACTACTCTGTTGGATTTTAGCAAACGACTTCTTCGACGCTTTCACCACTTCAATCAACTCCATTTTCTCCGACTCCGAAACTTCGGGTTTCAGTTTGAGAAAAGTGAATCGGATGGCGGATTTTGGAGGAAGGATGATCGGGTTGAGTGAGGGAGAGTGGGAGAACCAGTCGACGGCCATGATGTCTGTTGGTGATTCCAGCTCCGAATCAGCTCCAACGGCTCCGCCTCCGCCTCCGTCGCAGTTGCCAGAAACATCTCCAGATCCAGATCCAGATCCGTAATTGATTTTGTAATTTCTGTATAGAATGCAAAGTGTAAATAGATTAGGGATCTAATTGTAATTATGATAAAAGGCTGTACCTGTTTGTAATTTTGAGAATGAGGGTCGTTATAAATAACGACATTCCCCTCTTCTCCGATCAATTCAATTGCTTCAGTTTTCAGCTACATTCATTTTTCTTCTCTGTATTTTGACATCACGCTGTGCTCAATTCCAGCTTTCCGACGACGTCAATTTGCAGAGTTCTACATGGTATCAGTATCAGGTTGATCAATTCTTCTTGTATTCAGCCTTATCTTGATCCTTTCCATCTGTTCTTCCGCTTTTCTTGATCTATGGCGCAAACTGGTTCTTCTGCAAGTCCTGTGGAACACTTCAATCAGTTCAATCCTGCCGATGATCCTCTGTACATTCCATACAATGAGGTTAGTTGTACTTCTCTAGTCACACAACCATTGATTGATGCAAGAAACTATATGATTTGGAAAAAGGCTATGGAGATGTCTCTTTCTTGTAAATCTAAACTTGAATTTGTCTATGGAGAGATACCTAAACCTGATGATCCAACAAAACTTGCTAAATGGAAGAGATGCAACAACTTTGTATTCACATGGATTCTCAATTCTGTTTCTCCTGACATTGCTGCAAGTTTGATTCATGCTAACAATGCTATTGAAGCTTGGTCCGATTTAGAGGCAAGATATTCTACATCCAACAAACCAAGAATCTTTGCTCTACAACAAGAGATCTATGCTTTACACCAAGGAGATATGTCTGTTGCTAAGTATCATGAAAAACTTACTCAACTATGGGGTGAGGAAGATTCACAAACTCATCAAGAATTATGTGTCCTAGGCTCTACTTGTAAGTCTACAATCTGCATGACTCAGAAAAGGACCATGGACAAGTTGATGAAGTTCTTAATGGGACTTAATGAAGTCTACATTCCTATACGATCTCAAATACTTGCTATGAAACCAATGCCTACACTAAATGAGGCATATGCTATGATCATCCAGGATGAAATGCAAAGAGTCTCAGGGAACAGATTACCTGTGACAGAGTCCTCAGCTATGTATCTTGCTCAACACACTCAGGGTAAGTTCCAGGGCCAACCTGCAAATTCAAACCAGAGTGGTAGTTCAAATGATCAGTCTGCTAATCAAGATTCCAGCAAGAAACAGAGACCTACATGTTCTTATTGTCAAGCTATTGGACATACAAGAGAGAAATGTTTCAAACTACATGGCTACCCTCCTGGATACAAGAAAAAAGGTAACAAGTCTACTGTAAACAATGTCATGACTGAACCAGGGACTCCTGATTCTCAAAACACACCTAGCTCAGACAATCAAGTTCAACTTCAGTCTATTAAGTTCAATCCAGAGCAACTGACAAGACTCATGAACTTTCTAAATGGTTCTCCTGAAGGTGCAGCTCACTTGGCCACAGGTATCACTTGCTTAACACATGTTAATATTTGTAGTAATGACTGGATTATTGACAGTGGTGCTACTGATCATATAACTCCTCATTCTCACTTATTACATGATGTTAAGAAACTATCTAGTCCCTACAGTGTCGTTACTGCTAATGGAAATGAAATTATCGTCACTCACAGTGGTACTTGTTTCCTCACTGAGTCCATCAAGCTGCATAATGTGTTGCTGGTCCCTGCAATCAAGCATAATCTGATCAGTGTTACTAGGTTGATACATGATTCCAGAGTTCTGATTAAATTTTCTGACAAAGGTTGTTCTATTCAGGAACCTCAAAGTCAGACTTCAACCTTGATTGGTCAGCCTAAACAAGGTCTATACTATGCTTCTCAAATTCCTACAGGAGGGTGCTACACTGTCAACAATAATCTGGGAACATTATGGCATCAAAGATTAGGCCACATTCCTTTTCAGAAATTATCAAACTACATTCCTAATGCTGTTTGTAAAGACACTCCCCAGATGTGCAGGATTTGCCCTATTGCTAGACAAAGCAGATCTCCATTTCCTGCTAGTAATTCTCAAACTACTTCTAGTTTTGATTTGATTCATGTTGATATATGGGGTCCTTATAAAGTCCCTACTGCTACTGGTGCAAAATACTTTCTAACAATTGTTGACGACTATTCTAGCTTCACCTGGACAATTCTAATGTCTAGCAAGGTTGAGGTATTTGATCAGTTTTCTGTATTCTACATGATGATATTGACCCAATTTGGTAAGCCTATAAAAGTTGTAAGGACAGACAACGGCAAAGAGTTTCTGAGCAGCAAGTTATCAGAATACTTAAAACTAAAGGGCTGCATTCATCAGACATCTTGTACATACACACCTCAACAAAACGGTAAAGTTGAGAGAAAACATAGATACCTGTTGGAGACAGCAAGGGCAATAAAGTTCCAAGCTCAGGTTCCTGATATTTTTTGGGGAGATGCTATTCTGACCAGTACCTACATAATAAACAGGATACCTTCAGTTAGATTGCGCAACAAAACACCATATGAGGTACTTTTCTCAAAACCTCCTGATATTCAGAATATGAAAGTATTTGGCTGTTTATGCTACATTACTAACACCTTACCTATTAAAGAAAAATTTGATCCTAGAGCTAAACCATGTATCTTTCTTGGCTACCCTTTTGGCCAAAAAGGTTACAAGGTTTTTGACCTTACTTCCCATTCTTTCCTTATCAGCAGAGATGTCTGTTTTCATGAAACTATTTTTCCATATTCCCTTTCACCTTCTTTTCAAATACCTACCTCAGTTCCCAATATACAATCACCTACCTCCCCTGACCTTGATCCTTTTATTTTTCCTACTTCACCAACTACTTCATCTCTTCCTATCACACCCAACCCTATTACAGAAAATACTTCACAACCTAGACGATCTTCTAGAAGTCAGAAACCTTCTGTTCTTCTAAAGGATTATATTTGTCAGACCAGCACTAAACCTATCAGGAGTCATTATCCTATTAGTAGCTATGTGAACTATTCTGCTACTTCTCCTGATTTCCAGCATTATGCTCTGCAACTATTGACAGAAAAAGAGCCATCTTCCTATACTCAGGCTGCTAAAGATCACCAATGGGTTACAGCTATGCAGAATGAGATAAATGCCTTACAAGACAATCATACTTGGGCAATCACTGATCTACCAGAAGGCAAAAATTGTGTAGGGTGTAAATGGGTTTTTAAAATCAAAAGAAACTCAGATGGCTCAGTTGAAAGGTACAAAGCTCGCCTTGTTGCTAAGGGTTACACTCAACTAGAAGGGTTGGATTACGAGGATACATTTGCACCAGTGGTTAAACTACTACTGTCCGGACTGTTCTAGCATTGGCAGCTACAAAGAAATGGCCTATTTTCCAACTTGATGTCAATAACGCCTTTTTACATGGCTTTCTAAATGAGGAAGTATATATGACACTTCCTCCTGGCTTCTACAAATCAGAAAAATCTCAGGGTAAGGTTTGCAAACTATTGAGGAGTCTATATGGTTTAAAACAAGCTTCCCGTCAATGGTTTAGTAGATTCAGTGATTCTCTTATCTCTTATGGGTTCAAGGCTAGTCTAAATGACTATTCCCTTTTTACTTTAACAAGAGGTAATGATTTCCTAATCTTGCTGGTATATGTAGACGACGTCCTAATCACAGGGACTTCTAATGACCTGATTATTGAGGTAAAGGAGTTTATTCACTCTCAATTCAAGATTAAAGACCTTGGTCAGATTCACTATTTTTTGGGGATTGAGGTAGCACGGTCTGATTCAGGCATTTTTATCAACCAAAGGAAATATGCATTGGACCTTATCACTGATGCTGGTCTCCTAGGTTGTAAACCTTCTTCTACTCCTATGGATACTAAGCATAAACTTGCTCTCTCTACTGCGGCTCATCTAGATGATCCATCAGCATACAGAAGCATTGTTGGTAAACTAATCTACCTTACCATAACTAGACCTGACCTTACTTTTGCCGTCAATACTCTCAGTCAGTTTATGTCTAAGCCTACTGAAGAACATATGACAGCAGTTCACAAAGTTTTACGTTACCTCAAAAATGCCCCTGCTCAAGGACTGTTCTATCCAGCCACCTCTGATTTGCGACTATCAGCCTATTGCGATGCTGATTGGGGTGCCTGTCCTCTAACTCGTCGGTCCATCACTGGTTACGCTGTCTTACTTGGTAACTCCCTTGTTTCCTGGAAAACCAAAAAGCAGCAAGTTATTTCTTGTTCATCAGCTGAATCAGAATACAGGTCGATGGCAGAATGTTGCAGAGAATTAGCATGGTTTAGCAGGTTATTAAATGACCTAAACATCAACAGTCCTAGACCTTTCTCCCTCTACTGTGATAACCAATCTGCTCTGCATATTGCTAAGAATCCAGTGTTTCACGAACGCACTAAACATGTTGAAATAGATTGTCATTTGGTGCGTCAATACCTGACTAGTGGCCTGATTTCTCCGAGCTTTGTTTCTTCCTCCAACCAGCTCGCCGATTTGCTCACAAAGCCTCTGTCTGGTGATTCCATCTCTCGACTCAGCTCCAAGCTCAACTGTGTGAATCTGCTCCACACGTTGAGCTTGAGGGGGGGTGTTGGTGATTCCAGCTCCGAATCAGCTCCAACGGCTCCGCCTCCGCCTCCGTCGCAGTTGCCAGAAACATCTCCAGATCCAGATCCAGATCCGTAATTGATTTTGTAATTTCTGTATAGAATGCAAAGTGTAAATAGATTAGGGATCTAATTGTAATTATGATAAAAGGCTGTACCTGTTTGTAATTTTGAGAATGAGGGTCGTTATAAATAACGACATTCCCCTCTTCTCCGATCAATTCAATTGCTTCAGTTTTCAGCTACATTCATTTTTCTTCTCTGTATTTTGACATCACGCTGTGCTCAATTCCAGCTTTCCGACGACGTCAATTTGCAGAGTTCTACAATGTCATCGCAGATCGGGAGAACGGAGGTGCGGACGGCGTGGAGGTGGTCGGGATGGGATGAGTAGGTTGAGAGGTCGGATTTGGATGCGTAGCGGCTGTGGAGCATGTGAGTGAAGGTTGGTGTTGTAGTTGTGGTCGTGGTGTGGTGGATTGGGCCGGCGGTGAGGTGGAGTACTTGGTTTAGGGATTTGAGGTTGTTGAGGTTGGTTAACATGGCGTCGGGTTGGGATTGGGGTTTGAGTTTGAAGAGGACAACGTGCTCGATGGTGTTGGAGGACATGCAGATGATTGAAGAGTGGATGCGGCGGCGATTGAGGTTCGGGAAGGCGGAGGGGAGTGGTTTGGGGACGAGTGAGAGTCTTGAGGTTAGGTGAGATGCCATTTTCGGAGCGGAAGTGCGTTGACTTTGACTTTTGAAAAGGACTTAAGTGGTGGTTGGTGATTCTAATGTTAATTTATAGTGACGATTAGGGTTGGTTCATTTACTTAGTATTGGAATTCTGTCCACAGTAAATATGTAATTTGGTTTAGACAAAAAGTTTGAACGAATGAAAATGTTTCAAGGGTTCGGAGACGAATGAAAATAGTATTTTTGCATCGCAAGCCAACTAGATTCAGTCCAAGAGACAAGGTGGCATGTATTGGCTTGCCAGGTTCCATTTCTCGAGACTAATTGCTGCTTCCACTAAAGATGCTTTCATAAAGTGAAAAATTAAGGCTTTTTTTCTTGTTAGTTACCTGTACATAGACTTTTTCAGGCCTTCTTCGCGGTCCCAGCTCCAGGAGGGCTTTCCATGATTACGTAGTTGGCTAGTTGCTTGCTACATCTTGATCAAACAGCATATCATCTTATTCCATGATACCCTGGCCGCCAGCATCATTTAAAACATATGTTAGATGATATGGCTTCTAAATAAGACGAGCAAAATGAGACTGGTCAGCTGCCCTATGAATATAAGAGTCCATCCATATAAAACAGAAGCTCTCGCTCTCTGGAAGCTGCTTTTACAATGGCCGATATATTCAATAGCTTTAAACGTATAACACAGAAAAGTCGTGTCAAACTCAATGGAATCCTTTAGTCCAGACTGGAATGGAGTATACAAGAATGCCAATGCCAAATGATGGAATGATGGTAATGGCTGCATAAGCATAAGCACGCCAAGGCTGAGAGCTCTGTCTCATTGCATGAAATTCGGCCATGAAAGTTGACACTGTACTCATGCAACCAAGTAAACCAAACTGTATGCCATTCACCACAGTATCACAATTTCTACTGCTTACCTGCATCAACAAAAATAAATTAGGAATAGGATATTTGCATTAATGAAGACAACATGGAAGTTCGATTTGCAAATTATGTCAACTGGACTTACAGCTGCTTTCACTGTGGCGAGAGCTGCCATCATGGAAGCTGCAGCGACATTAGCTGCTAGAGTTCCAAAAGGAACCCATTTGTAATGACCCTTCTTTCCAATTCCGCTGCCATTTAATCGGGCTAAGACCCACCTTACCCAGACACCAGGAGGTGCAAGGAAGCAGGCTAGCCACAGTTCAGCCTCGCTACCACCATTGCTGAACTCCCTGACTTCCAGAAGTGCACTAACGACCCATAAGATGACCAATATAATCAGCAGTGCTATCATTACAGACAGATGACTCCTATGGCTCTGTATCCTCCATTTACTGGTTGATTTGGTGCTATGTTTTTCAAGAAGCCATTTGAATCCTTTGGCAGTTTCGACTCCAAAGATGATTGAATATGCAACAAGAAACAACCCTGCAGGAGTAACAAGCTTTTTTTATTTTATCAGATTTTTGAGCAAGAAAGATGTATGTAACAAGGACGATTAGTTATACCAACAAACCCGTCAATACCTATGAAGCAACCAAGAAATGCAAAAACCCAATGCCCGTTCACACTAAGGTCCAGCATCTTCTGATTCCAACCGCTAAAAGTTGTCAGGCTTCCTAAATAACCAGTTGTAAGTCCAATGGCTAAGTGTTCAGACATGTAAGATATATCACCCTTCAAAACAATACCCCACCAGCCCATGAAGAATGAACCAACCTGCAATGCAAAAAGAGAAAATGACAAACTATCATAAAAAACCTTAATAGCTTATACAACCTCTATGCTTGTTCCTGTGCACATTCAGTGGTCTAACTCTAAGACAGCAAAGTAATCTTTCTCCGAGTAGAGAATTAGACCCAGTCTGAGACACCACGACAATGATAGCATGTCTCAATTCAAATGCATAATTTGCTTAGGGTATTCTCTGTTCTGGGAAATTAAAATACAGTAGCTAGATGCTATAAAACGTAAAAAAACACGTTTGATGGAGACTGGGAGAGGTACCATATTAGATGGGAGGTCGAGATACAGTATGCTTTTGTTACTTGTCACATTTGCACCTTCGGGACCAAACAGTTTTTGTAATAAATACCTTGTTATCACCTACAGATGCAACACGAAAATAAATAAATACTATTTACATAAAAGCCATGACTTCACATAACCCTTTTATTGTTCACAAGATTGTTTTTGAATTTTATTGTTCACATGGTCGAGTGGTTTTTGTATATGAGAATCCATACCATACAACCACACATAATTAAAACCGGCAAGGGAAAACATTGATAAATGAACAAGATGGGATGAAACTGAAAGGAACACATAAAGCCTGCTGAATACTGCTTACCCCAAAAATACCGCAGACGGATAAATGAAGAAGGCAAGAAACGTAATCCAGCGAAGGGGGCAGCTGTTTCTTCACACCCTACTCACATTTGTAAGTACATCAAGTTGTTACATATGGTTAACAATAAGAATAAGAGACAGAGGGTGTTTCAAAAATCAATTTGGCATAACTTAAGGAACTCACTTGGTTTTTGTCAATGCTTGAGCGAACTGCTTCAGTGGGAAGAGAAGATCTCATGTCGAGTAAAGAGTGCTCATGAGATTGACTTTTGTCCAGTTGTGTACCCTCATTCTCTACATCATTAACATGATCATCTCCATCCACAAAAGAGTGGATGCTCCCGCAATTGCTGAACCTATTGCTTTGAAGTGCCCGATCACCAATATCACCCGCCTCAGAGACACTTCTATTTTCCTCCTCATCAAGGGAAGCACTACTCAACAAACAAGCCGGGTATTTCTGGAAGCTTGATTCTTCACTATTAACTAAATGGCCCGATCTGCTTCGCACACCACTGAGATCACCATTTTCACCATCCATGGCCTCCAATCCACCTATCCATAGACATGAGCATGATCAGCACAACTTTCAAGGTTCCACACATGATCAACGAAAGAAACTACTCTTAGATTAACATGCATCCACGGTACCACACAGCCTTCAAGCAAATGGCTTCCTAGTTCTAATGTATTCAGATTCTAGATTCAAAAGACGACCCAAGCATCTCTAATTTGATTTAAATCAATGAGCCTCCTACACAACCACTGAATCAAGTCTCATAAAACCTCTATCCACTGTGAAGCCTCCAACATAAGCAATATATTTCCAAAACCAAAAGCTACTTTCACAAATCACTCACGCTTTTCTATTAAAATAATCACTAAATCAGTCGATCAATAAAAAACGTAGAAAACAGAAACTGTACCGCAAAAATCA
This sequence comes from Sedum album, assembly GCA_006409495.1. NCBI lineage: Eukaryota > Viridiplantae > Streptophyta > Magnoliopsida > Saxifragales > Crassulaceae > Sedum > Sedum album. The sequence continues at coordinate 54,074 of QZGG01000575.1, forward strand.
GAGTCTCGCAGCCCGAGCACCAATGCTGAAAACTAGGGCACTGAACGATATTACGAAGGCAAAAGGAATCAAATCTTCACATGGATACGAAAACAAAATCGTGTGGTTTATAGCAAATGAGATCGCTAGCGATCAATTTCGAACCCAAATGTCTCTATCACTCTCGTGAGTGATGACGCCACCGTGAAAACTGGTGGCGGAAACGACAACGGAAAGTATGGCTAAGAGCGGTGGAGGATGTTTATATGGTCAACGTCGGCGTTTGAAATATTTTATTATTTTTATACTAATTTCCATCGAAAATAATATTCTATTAAATTGGTGGGCCGTTTCACTCCAATCACAATTCGTCAAAAGCCCATATAAAAGCCCAATGAGAAATTTCAACGAGGCTAAGCTCCGAGGGCGTGGAGAATAAGCAACATTAGAAAATCTAACGATGGCTGGTGGAAAGGTGTCGTTCAAGGTGACGTTGACGTCCGATCCGAAGCTACCTTTTAAAGTGTAAGTGAACGATTTAGATGATCATGGAGCTTCGTTGTCCATTTGAGATTTGGGGATTTATGATTTTTGTGGTGTTGCAGGTTTAGCGTTCCTGAGGCGGCTCCTTTTACGGCGGTTTTGAAATTTGCTGCTGAGGAATTCAAAGTGCCTCCTCAGACTAGTGCCATCATTACAAACGGTAATGTTTATGATGATGGAATATGTCTCTATTTTCTGATTGTTGGTGAATTGATATGTGGTTGATTATTGCCAGCTCAATGTTTGTGTTTTTGGTGATGTGAAATAGTTGACGTGTGAGTTGGATCAAATTCTTAAAATGAAATTGTAATGTGGCTGATCATAGCGGTGTGTTTTATAGTATAATATTTCGTGTTGACCCTTAGTTGCTACATTTTGGTTTGATTTTTTGTGAGCAACTCGCATCAGTTTCCATAACATTGATCAGCTTGATTGTTTTTCTTGCGAATAGAATAATATTTTTACTCTTTTTTGTCTTATAACATCACATATCAATAGTCGAGTCATATTTGGAGGCAGAATAATTATTTTTTCATTTCTTTCGTACTTATAGCTGTACGTGCATTGTATAAATTTATCTTTTTATTGATTTGAATGACCTTCGTTACTACTAGCAAGTAAGTAGACGCACGTTTATTATCTTGATTTTCCAACTTGTGCTGCGTCATGTGCTTCTGCCTTCTGGTAGACAGTTACCCCATTTTCTTGATAATGAGTTTTCTTTCCTTAATGTTTATCAGATTGACAATCCCTTCTAGGTTCACCTTATTTTCCTTGCTGCTTTATTTTTAAATTTCATTTGGTGAAGAAAATCCCCTTGAATTGGTTATATTACTTTGCAGATGGGGTAGGGATCAATCCTCAACAAAGTGCTGGTACTGTATCTGACCCATGCTCTTAATTCTTAAATTAAATAATGCATCTTTCTGCTGGTGATTAGTAATACTGCTTATTAGTTAAATAATGCATTTTTTCTGTTTCTAGTCCTGAATGTCTGTTTAATTCAGATGTATTATTTGTGATGCCAGGAAATGTCTTCCTAAAGCATGGCTCTGAACTACGTTTGATACCTCGCGACAGGGTGGGAACTATTAAGCTATAGTTGTAGATCCCAGCCAAGCCAACTGCCAAAGATTGTAATCCGTGTCTTAACTTTCAGTGTCTACGCTAACGGTACATTTTCAATTAATAATATCGGCCTAAGAAGCGTTTAAAATATATATATATATAAACCAGTACAAAATTTTATGAATAAGTTGCCCCTATTCATTTATGCCTTGCAATTCATAAGGTAAATCGTTGTAAACGCATTCTAATTCAGTAATCAGTGCAATCATATAATCAATCAAGAATTATATTTGCAATTAAGCCCAAGATATGTGAGTTGAAAATTTAGGTAGTCTTGATTTGCAATAGCACAGTAGTCTAATACATATTATCAACATTTTTTTAACCAAGTACACGGCCTCAAAAGTTCATCATATTTTGTAGTCTTCTTGTACGTCCATCCGTCCTGCTTACAATGATTCGCTCGATAAAGAATGTTGCCTCCGTCTTCATTTGTTTGTTCAAAAGTACATATTACAATATGATTTATAAGAAATGAAAAAGTAAATATTGTGTAGCGGAAAATGTATAAAACTGGACAAATATTAGGATGAACAAACAATATCATATCTTCTCTCTTGCTTGACAAAGCGTATGTAGTGTTTCAATCCACCCTCTCCAGTTCAAATCTGAGTCACAGATTCAGGCATGGCCAGCTAATCAAACAGAAGCCAGCAGCCCAAGCCATGAACGGAAACACAGGGAATTAAATTTAGTGCTGCAATAGTAATTTATGTAAATCAAAATTTGAGGTGGTCTCTTTTGATACCCTTACTGTTGGGTGATAACCTAGGATCCCATTAAGAACCATTGGATTGGGTGATCAAATGGTTGCTTTTTTTAAAGTGACATGTGAATAGCACGTGATTACTGTTTGGGTAATCCAATAGTCTCTTTCTGGGTCTCAAAAGAGAATCGCAATAAGAGTTATTTGTTGCAAGCAAAATCTATCACATCATGTGGGTTATTGTAAAAAAATATTAAAACGGTATCTTTTTAATACTCATAGCAACTAGCAGTACAGTAACGAATCCGAATCCCATGACATCTAGTCTGAAAAACATTTTGATTTGACGAATATTTATGAAAAAGAGTATTATTAAATAAAAAAGGGAGTCGGCGAGATCCGAAAGGAAGTGCGATAATAATGCGAATTCCAAATTAGACGGGAGGGAAATTAATCCCAATATTCACGATTCCCGCCTCCCACCACAAATCTTAATTACACACTAAAATTGAATTCCAAAATCTCCCTAAAATTCCTCTTTCTAAACCCTAAAACCTCCAAATCAACTCAAATCCAAAATCAGGTTCGTTTCATCCCTTCTTATTTAAATTTGCTGAATGTTTCAAAGTGTCCAGATCTAGGGCTTCAATTTCCGCTGAGTATTCTTTGCATTTGATTGTCTTCAGATTGTTGTTGAATTTCAAAATGAGCAGTCGGAGTGGAAGCATACCCCGTCCTGCTTTAGCTGATGTTACCAACAAAACAAGGAAACGCAGCTTTGAGAATTATGCTGGAAAGATGAGTGATGGATTGAATGAAGACTTGCCGGTGTCTAAGCAGGTGTGTTTAGGGTTGGAGAATTCACGCATGTTGAATGATTATCGTGCAGACTTGAGTCATAATGGTTTGGCTCCGTCTCTGACTGATGATGTTAGTGTAGCTGATGAGGTTGAAAGCCCTCTTGATGTTGTTGTAGTTGAGGGGATTGATGCTCCGCGCCATGTTATTGAATTGGATGTTGCTTCTCGAGATAGTGTTTGTTCGGCTCCGTTGATTCATTTAGGATCTGATTCGTGCAATGGAGATAGTAATGCTCAGTTGATATTTCAGAAAGGAGCAGTTAGAGAACCAACAAGTTGTTTGCCGCTTAAAACATTACTGCACGCTGATTGCCAGAATAGTGATAAAGATATACCTGTTAGTTATTTTAATTTAGACAGAAGTGAGTCTACAGAGTCTGCTAAATCTGTGAAGCCTACCAAAACTCAATCATTTGAGCTAGAAAGATGTACCAGTTTAAAAGGGGACGATGACTTAAACTCAGCAGCATCAGCTGCAGATATGTTGAAAACATGCTCCTGCTCATTTTGTTTAAAAGGTGACTATTTGATGGAATTTATATGTGCATTTTTTAGGCGTAACTCTGCATTGGCAATCATCTCTGACTTGTGTTGTGTTTTTATTGCCAGCTGCTTATATATGGTCTGATCTTCATTATCAAGATGTGAAAGGCCGTATTAATGGTTAGTTCCGCGCAAACTTTTTACTTTGCACTACTATTTATTTTTGGTGCATTACAATTTGGTTTATCCTTTTAGCTGTGAAGAAGAGTAAAAAAGAAGCAGTAAACTTGTTCCAGGGGATATGCAAGGTCAAAGAAACTAATACACATGGTCAGGGAATATCTGACAGAACCTCGAGATTAGAATCTGATCTATCAAGCCAATGGAAATCCTTATTTCTTCACATGGAAGAAGCATTCGCTCGTGAGAGCAATCATCTTGTAAGTGTAAATTGTTTCTTTGCAATTTGAGGATAGTATTGATTTTTGAAAATTGCATTTTTTACTTGTATTTGGTAAAACTTGGCAATTCTTTGCATCGTGTTGACATGAATAATGTAGCTCTCAACCTGTCACCTGTTGGTTGCTTACTCGAATCTTAGCAAAAATTATTTGTATAGTAACATAGCATATATGTAGCTTCCATGACTCCTATGCTGTAAGTATACATGTAGCTTAACTTCTGGAAATGTGCTCAAAGTTTACCTATGTTTGCATTTTGCTCGTCTCTTCAAATGATGGCATTAAACATTCTCTCACATGTGTCTTGAGCTACCCAATGATTAACCATTTTACTTGAATGATTTACATCCCCCTCATTTCAGAGCAACTACTAGTTATTGTGAACTTCGCAATATAGTATAATTATGAAATCCATTCCTTTCATGCTGTTGTGTCTGTTTCTGTATGTCTTATCTCTTATTCATCACTGTTGGGCTACTAAACTCCAGACAGATTCATCTTACAACAAAATCTTGCATCTTTGAATTGTACATTTCTTAGTTGACCTTCTTGCTGTCTTTGCTGAAATTTATTTATCTTAAATACAGCAAGACAATTATCTGGCTCTCAAGGAGTTGAGGGATACGTGCAAAGTAAATCTGGAAATGATAGACGCGAAACCTGCTGATCGTGATTAGCATATCTTCGTGAAACAGTAGAGGCATACAAGTGAAACACTAGAGATAGTTGATGTCTCGACAGCCTTGTGACCAAATCTCAAGAGCTCCTAGAAGCACAAAGTTTCTGTTTAGGCTAGATGTACTTTCCAACCAAATATTAACTTAGTAAAATGAGTTAATTGTATGGTTGTATCTGCAATTTGTACTCAAGTAGGATTATGTTTTCCCAACAATAGCAGGCTAGATTCATACCAAACATCAAAATGCATATATCGTAAGAGACAATACAACACAAACCTGAATGAAGAGTGGAAAAAGAGAGTAAATAATACTAGCATCAAAATCAACGATTGCAATTAATACATTTTGGACTGAAAAACTCGCTGCTTATCTTGAATACCAATGCTTCCATTTTGTTGAACGCAGCAACGAATCACTTATCATTTGTAGGAGTGTTATTGCTAAAAATTTATTTCATTGGAATAAATTGTTTTAAATAAATTGTCATTAGGTATTTTCAAAGTTTTTAGTGACAACTGAATTATTGCTGGACTTCTTACATCCATCCTTTACGACCCAATATGTTAATTTTCAACTGAATTATAAAACTCTTTGTCTAACCTGAACTATTAGTTGTTTAATTCAACTTCGATTTTCAATGCAGAAATATTTAAGCATTTGCAGTCTGAAAAAAACTTCAGTTAATTACTACTGTTAGTTTTATTTTTTTGGCAAAAAACGGCTGTGATTCTAAGTGGAAATAACTGCACAAGTGAATGATGATAGAGTGATGTGAGAGTGATCTACACCATATATGAAAAAGCAAATCAAAGATGAAAACTCCTCAAATCAGAGTGCTAACTGATTATGAGATCTATCAAAAAAATAACAACTGGATGTTGCAATGTAAATAGTTTCGAGTGACATAAAAATGTAGACTTCATGGATGAGGACTCAGCATGGTCCAAAGACTTCTAGTACTGGTTGTGACTAAGAGATGGGCTTCTAGACCTCGGCTCAAACTCCACTTATTCTTCAGAACATAAAATTACATGTCCCATGTATCCCAACCCCGTCCACCTCTCGGCCAAAGGCGCATTCTTGGTCTCTCATTGAAGAACCTTCTATGACGAGGGAAAGGCAGTGCACTGCGTTGACCATCTGATATGCGCCGGCCACTAAAGCCTCTCCTACGGAAACCAAATAATCCCTCATCGTCTGAATCAGAAGAGAATATATCTGAGTAATCATCACTATCAGTATACATATTGTCACTGTAGTTCCTCTCTATAACATAGTCTCCCATTACAATAGCACCAGGTGTAGTTGATGTAATAGTACTGAGAACATCTTCCCTCTCTCTTTCACTTTCTAAGCGCCTCCATTTTGCTTCGAGTTTCGGGTCCACTTGCAGGGGCTTAGCTGACCCGTGGCGTGTTCTCACATGCTTTCGCAGCTGTCTATAACTACCAACATATTCACACTTATCATGCATGCAGGGTCGCTTTTTAGAATCAAGGTACTCACGGGCCGCATCCACTACAGTCCAACCTTTCACTTCACCACGACATAGAGGGCACAAAAGTTCTGCCACTTCCATTTTGCCATCAGATAGACCAGCACCCACTTTTGAGGCACTGGCTGATTCAAGATGTGCATTCTGAATGGCAGTTACTTTTGTGTATGCTTTTTTGTACTGATCAAGGCAATTGGAAAATTTATGGCTGGTGGCGCACATGTATGGACGACAACCTTTGTGATATGATGAACACAGAAGAAGAACAGCATTGTGAGGGGACTCCATGCAAACAGAGCATCTTGCAGCATCCCACAGCTTCCACTCAGTAGGCCTATGTATGCCTTTCAAAGTTTTTTGATGGGAAGAGTGGAATTTTTTGGAAGCAGCCCTGACTCCTTTTGGACCGGACTTGTGCCCGAGCTTACTCATTCTTGCCATCAAATCTGAAACTCCCCAATGCATTACAGTAAAATTATGAGCAATCGTATACCTAAAAATAGAAATAAAACTAGCATAAAAACTTATTCAAGAGGATTAGCAAAGCATACTATATAATTGATAATTTACATGAAGCATCCTACTCATATGGCACTACGGAATGATACAAAGAGGCACACACACTCATGCCCATCGTGATATTTTACAAGTCATTTATAGGGATGAACAAATAAGAAAACACTGACAAGAATGTGCCGTGATGAACAATTGTGTTTTTACTAATTTATTTAACAAGTATTCATATGGATTTTCAATGGTTCTTTAATCAGTATCCATGTAAGCACAATCAGTTACTTTGGTCAAATAAGCACAAACCATGTATGACTGAAAAATTTCTTTTTTTAATATATTAACTGTTTATCCATCTTTTTTTAATGGATACGAAATCATTTGAGCCCTGCTATTCAAACTAAGTAACATAATCTAGAAAACAGCAAGCCACCCACTTTAATTAACTTGCTGGAGTATTTATGATATAGATTACACAAGTAAGAATTTAACAATGGAAGCATCACAGTAAAAACAGGAAGAAAGCAAATTAATACAACTCAGTAAATTAAGGGCATCAAAGTTATAATCATTGGCAGGTTTTGAACAAGAAAACAACAATAACCTACCCTCAACAAATTGTTTCCAAAAAATAACAGCTGAAGTTCATCATGTTCCTTACACCAAAACAATCCCCTAAATGAAGCGGATAAGACCTATCTAGAATATATTAATTCAATTATTCATTTAACTCTACTGAAGCATAATATCCCTAGCCTCACACCCTCAATTTCAAATGAGTTCAACTCTAGATGCAGCAGACACGTAAACAGATTAGTAAAACAAAAATTAAACAAAAGTCTCGCATTCTTGTACGGAACCATGTTTATGATTATGATGTACTAGTATCCAGTAAAAAGCATTGACATTCTATATTCAAAAGTAACAGTAACCAAATTAGCTTCAAAATTCAAATTCCTGACAAATACAATGAATTAAAGAAATTTAGTACACAGAATGCCGACATAAGAAGTACCAGTTAAGCTTTCAATAGTAAAGTCTAACAAATCATTATAACTACGAAAATGCCACAAAATATATGAATAGAGAAAACGAGATGTACCTGAAAGACGGATTAGGGTTCCGCCGAAATTCAAATTATCGGAAACGGTAGTTACTCTAAGAAGGAACAAAGAGTGAGTTATTATACGAGCGGACGAGGCGGCCAATTATCGGTGACAACACCGAGCGATACTACGTTCTTCCGGCGGCGCTTTCTGTCTTCGAAATTCGAGTGTAAGTTGGAGTTTGAGAGATTTTAAAAGGCACGGCCGCCGATGGATCCCCAGAACCCTGACTTTATTCTTGTTATTTGTAATTAGGTCCTTCAGGTATGAAGAGATGACTTTTACTACGCAAAATTTTTTTGCCAAAAATGTGTATGGTGAAAATTAAGACGAAAGATTAAACTTCAAATGTTAATTTGATTAATACGATAATTGATATTGGATTGATTTTTAGTAATTTGGCAGTTGAATTTATAAAAAATACATGTGGTTTGTGTTTACTATTGTTTTTTGAGTTTAAATCCAACTGTTAAATATTATTAATCGATCGAAATCATGTCTCATGCTTCTACAATTATATATTAATCATTCATGAATTGTTCTCTTCTCTCTATACTATATATTCCTTCCAATCTCATTATTTTTTGTCTCATCTCCTTAATATATGTGAGGTATGAGTAAAGTTATAGGAGGATAGATAAATAAATGTGAGACCGTGCACGATCTCGATCGTTGAATTCTAACAATCCAAGGAATGAGATTTGATTCAAAAATATAACCGTCACTCTCAACCGCTCATTATATACAAACCAACTTTAATCTCAACCGTTAGATTAATCAAATCAACGACTAAGATTATGTCTTTCCGTCTTATAATAATCACTTGTCCTCCTTGATCCTAACTCTGTGAGGTACTTAATAATGAAGTAAGATAAAATTATGAGATGAATGGAGTATAAAGCAGGAAGATCTTTATTGACGGATTCTTTTTGAAGCCACTTTTAGTCTAACTACCTTTGTTGTGCACAAAATTCTAATCTCTCCCCTACAGTGAACGTTTCTTTTTTATTGTCCTAAAATATAGTTTACATTTTCATCAATGGACATTCTCATTTTTCTTTCTACTCTCACAGTAATTTTTCTTTTATTATTTATTACCCTACTTTTTAAATTCTTTCATCATTTATAATAATCAAATCATTTTTTACTCAATTTATCTCACAACTTTGTCTTTCTTCATTTATTATCTACACACTTTCATTTTTTTATATTTTCTTTATCTACGTGTCCAAACCAAACGTTCACTATAATAAGAGACAATAAAATAATTATTTTAGAACAAAAACCAAAACAACACTAATAAGAGGTTCATCAACTGAAAACATCATCTTGAATTACTCTTGGGCATGCCTCCAATTGTTCCAATAAATACAATAATTTCTACAAAATCAAACAATTGCATCCGGTAGATAGCTAGCTAACAGAATGTTCCTCATCTTCTCCACCACATCTCCGAAGTAGAATTTTCATCACGAATACACTAAAAAAGATGAATGCACATGAGTAAATTTCTACCTACATATACTATTACTAGTTGAGTTTTCAAGAAATATCAGTTAAAAGAATCGCTACATGCACTAGGAGGATGTTACGACTCCGCATGAGGACCTTCGCACCAGCTCGACCAGCGCCTTTGGAGGCCCAAGACTGACTCCCAAGGTTCTTCAAAACACCCAGCAAAGCCCCGGAGGACCCACGCGCAAGCCTTCAAAGGATCAGCACATTGCGCAATAAGGCGCGCAAGTGACTGGCGCGCAAGTGACAAACGCGCAAAGGACCAACGCGCAACCTGACCTTGAAGACTTAAGGAACTCAACTAGACATCATTCAAGAAAACTAAGAGACCTTAAGACAACAACTCAAGATAAAAGTTCAGCATCCATCAATGAAGCACCCTTCGGACAAAAAGAGGAGGTTCATTTAATGAAGTCGGAGCTTCCATCAACCACCGAGCTTTGGACCACCACCTCCACCACCTTGGGTCGTGCCACCCTGGCCCAGCAGGCACTTCCACCATCCAGCCCTAGCCAACGGCTAGAGACAAGAGGAGATGCACCGGAGCAATTTGAATTCAAATTGGGTCAAACCGAGCATTTATGAGGAGGAGAGGAGGAAGGCTATAAAACTAGGCTCTCATCCTCATTTGCAACTCACCAAATCAGATAATTCTCTCAAGCCTATACTGTTTTGGTCATCCCTTTTTGTTTATCAAAGTTCTCTAGATTGTGTTACAAGATCTAGCGAACTATAGCTATTGTAATATCGTTTTTGCGGTCTGTTTTGTTATTCTAATAAATCAGTCTGATTTTTGGGTATTTGTCTGTCTTTCTGATATTCAAATACTTATAAAACTCTTCTTCATTCAATTCCCTTCAAATCCATATCTCATTCACCCAAATCCGGTCTGATTTTATGTAATATACACTTGCAAAACTAATCATAATTGTATAACAAAACAAACTTCGGTCTCATCTAAACCTTTCATTTTCATTTACATGAAGAACAGCAAAACGATGAAAATGTGATTTGCATATTTCTGTGGAGATGCACTGAATGGCTGAAACACTACATCAATAGTAAATTTATCATTGTTTAGTAAAAAAATTAGTAAAATTATCATTGTTTGGTTGACTAAATCATTTCTAAAGGAACATTATTTCACAAGTCATCTATCCGCGATTCAACAATCATTAATTACGAATGTCAACGCAACAGTGTATACACTTGAAAGGAATGGATTCAGATTTGGCACACGTTTTTACAGGAAATGCATCATGTGGATCCACCTAATTTAGTGGACTCATGAACTCATTTTGCATTCGTTGATTACGTTTTTTCAATGCACCACATTGTGCCAGCACATTAATGAGACATGTGAGTTGCACATGTTTTGCACATGTTCTGCACATGATATGCACATGATATGCACATGAAAAATATAATGACGTGGTGCATTCTGGTGCATTGAAAAAATACTCAACGAATACAAGAGAGGGTTCATGAGTCCACCAAAATAGATGGATCCACATGATACAAGTTCTGTTTTTTATGCCTCAAACTGACCTAGTTTTCGAAAATAATTATAATTTATATGAAAATGATCAAGAGAGACACATATTTTCGTAACACAAGAGAACCAACCGTTGATTTCTATTTATTTAACCGTTGATATTAATAATCGTCAATATTCCCAACCGTCCGTGTTTTTGTAAATCCACCACCGTATTTACTTAAAAATTAACTTTAATTTTAACCACCACCTCCACCACCTTGGGTCGTGCCACCCTGGCCCAGCAGGCACTTCCACCATCCAGCCCTAGCCAACGGCTAGAGACAAGAGGAGATGCACCGGAGCAATTTGAATTCAAATTGGGTCAAACCGAGCATTTATGAGGAGGAGAGGAGGAAGGCTATAAAACTAGGCTCTCATCCTCATTTGCAACTCACCAAATCAATAATTCTCTCAAGCCTATACTGTTTTGGTCATCCCTTTTTGTTTATCAAAGTTCTCTAGATTGTGTTACAAGATCTAGCGAACTATAGCTATTGTAATATCGTTTTTGCGGTCTGTTTTGTTATTCTAATAAATCAGTCTGATTTTTGGGTATTTGTCTGTCTTTCTGATATTCAAATACTTATAAAACTCTTCTTCATTCAATTCCCTTCAAATCCATATCTCATTCACCCAAATCCGCCCACAAACACCCACAAAACCACCATTTCTTCCGCCTACATACAATCTGCCCAGAATTCAGATCTGAACAAGCAATTCCTGACTTCCGCTGCTGAATTCCTTGGATTGAGAAATCGATCCATAACAGAGGACTGGGTGCATACCGGTTTCCCTAATACATATACTAATACTAGAATTAATCTAACGGATTGATGATATGTGTAAGAGTATTTTGATAATTATTTGTTGAATTATCAAAATGGCATTTGGCAAGACAAGATTTCAAACATGGATGAATTTAGTGAGTATTTTCATCGTTCTAGTCATAAATTAGTTTCTAATGTAACTAAATTAATCGCAACTTCTTTCCTAACGTCCTATCCAGACTTAGTCAAACACATCGACACTGATAAGAAATTGAAATACACAGTTTATCCGTGCCCGATTTTACTCTGTCCACTGTCCTTCCCGCCATTCCCGTTTTTTGGCTACATTCTAACCCGGGCTAATATTTTAGAATAATTTTGAAAAATGACGCCATCAAACACAAAGCAACAAAAACATTGTAGTTATAGCTGCATTCAGTCTTTTCCACGTGGTACAATCCCATTCGCATCCTACTCATAAATATCCGGTCCCAGCTTCCACTAAGAGGGTAATTTTGTTATTTGATATCACACACCAAACAGGTTGTTGATCACCGATAAGTTTGTGTTCAAATTCGACTGATAAGATTCAATATCAAAAATTGGACGGATGAAAATTAGGAAACACGGAGTGTATCAGTGTGATGCGATACACAGGATAAGCCCCGAAGATTTAAATCTAAAGACAGTCCAAAATTGCCTTTTACAATCCACACTTTCTTGTCTCGTCTCCTCTTTCTAATCTACAAAACCCTAAACAATGTTTCCGATCAACTTCCCGGCGACTCAGGTCGCTGCTGTCGATCCCGATGTGTGGAGAGCATGCGCCGGCGAAAGTTTCGTCGTGCCGGAAGTCGGTACTGTGGTGTATTACTTTCCTGTTGGTCACGCGGAGCAGTGCGGCTCACCTCCGGCAGTCGCTCCGGTCGTCTGGCCGATCTTTTCCTGCCGTGTGATTAACGTTCGGTTTCTTGCTGATCGAGCGAGCGATGAAGTTTTTGCTGCTGTTTTGTTGCAACAGGTTGGGTATGATGTTCGCAGCGGAGCTTCTTCCGCTCCGGCGTCGAGGTCTGCGGGGTCTGGTGGTCGTATGAATGGTGGAGAGCAACAGGAAGGTTCTCGCATCGATTCATTTATGAAGACTTTGACTCCATCAGACGCGAACAATGGTGGAGGATTTTCTGTGAAGAAGCCGTGCGCGGAGGCGATATTCCCAGCTTTGAATTATCAAGCGGACCCGCCGGTTCAGAATCTGACCATGACTGACGTCCAGGGAGTCGATTGGGTGTTTCGGCACATTTTTCGAGGTACACCGAAGCGGCATTTGTTGACTACTGGTTGGAGTAAGTTTGTTAACCATAAGAAGCTAATAGCCGGAGACAAGGTCATATTCATGAGGGATAATCTGAATGGGAGGCTCTATATTGGTATTCGACGCCTTGATAATGTTTATAGTGGTAGACGATTTAGGAGCCTATCTCAGCAGTTGAGTGGAGCTGGAGGTACTGGTGAGGATGAGGTTGATGAAGGGTTTTGGAGGAGTGGTGATATGAGGGTTACCACAAGGTTTCCTGAGGAGTTGGTTAGGCATGCTAATCAGGGGAAGCCATTTGAGATTATCCTTCACCCTAGAAATGGCTTGCCGGATTTTTTGATGAGTGCAGATGTGGTGGATAAAGCATTGAGCATTAGATGGGCTGTGGGCATGCTGGTTAAGATGCCGGTTGAGATGGAGGATGATTCCACAAGGTCGATATGGCGCCGGGGACATGTCTCAAAAGTTGTGAATTCTCAAGAGAATGGTCAGTGGCGAGATTCTCCTTGGAAAATGCTTCAGGTAGCTCTCTTATCCCGTTTTAATATACTGGTATTCCGTATTCCAGGTGCTCTATTTGAATTATTTGGTATCATACTATCATCATAGATGGTTATCTAGATTCAATCCATAAGCACAGGTAGCTCTACTCACTGTGTTTTTGGTTTTGTGCTATAGTAAGAATTTGTTTGATTAATGCTGGTAATTTTCTGGGATTTTAACTTTAAGAACTAATTGTAAGCAAACGTTTTGGACACATATCTGTTTCCCATGGAGTGGACTCTTGTCTCCAAGGCATCAGTTGTTTTTATTGCGGCACATTGAAGAAGAATGTCAAACTTAGAGACATTTTCACCACCTCTATTTAGTCCAACTTAGAAACCAAAGACTTTTGATTTCCTCACTCGAACCGACTGTAGTAAATGGTCTGTGTAAAGATTCAGATCATTATATTTTATGAGACATTATGCTGTGCAATTTTCTTGTATTACGTTGCAATTGTAAAATATACAAAGAAGATCCACTGCTGAAAACGGAAATAGCAATTTAAGGTGTTCATTTATTATTGATGACTGAATCAGACTCGTTGGCTTCTTGGCTTGGTTTTTGATATACTATTCTGAAGACATTGTTATATAAAGATGCAAAAACAGAATATAGTGTTGGTTAAGAATATGGTATTATATACTTACCATACATATGTGTATTCTAGAATACACCTTTTGCCTGGTATCGTGCCATTTATTTATGTCCCATGTTACAGGTTACATGGGTAGAGCCTGAACATATGCAGAATGTGGAGCGTGTGAGTCCTTGGCAAGTGGAATATGCAGGACCCTCAGTACCCCGCATGTCTATTCATTCTCTAACCGAACTATCAGAGTCTCATTATTTTCAGCTGCAGGCTGGTAGGAACTGGGAACCTCTAATGGGACAAGGAGATCTGCAGTCTGGGCTGCTAAATTCGTCTTTTCTCAACTCAAATACTTACCTTGCTAGCATGCAGGGAGCCAGGCATTTATCTGATGTATCCATCCACAATGGGGGTGATACTCATCAGTTCCATAGTGACGACATGTTTCAGAGGAGTGACCTATCTTTGTTTGGGAGCAGGATCACAGAAGTAAATCTTCGAAGGAGTGACCTATCTTTGTTTGGGAGCAAGATCACAGAAGTAAATCCTGGAGGTTATCGGTCAGGCAATTTTTCAGCGGGAAGTCACAGCAGTCTGCGCTCTTTTGGCACTGAAATCGGAAATTTGCCAACACCTGATGGTGGTGCCACCTCAATTCAATTGTTTGGTAAGCTCATCTATGTGAACAGCCCTGTTGAAAGCCAGTCTGGCAATGCTGGCTGCTTAGAGACTGATAGCAGCAGCAAAGGCAACAATGAAACTGAGGGTATGTGAAGCCATAGCCTCGCCCATTAAATGAAAACAGACACAGCAATGTGTACATCGTACAAGTAGGTCAGCTTTTTTAAACATACATTTTCAGCATTTAGGATCTGACTATATATTTATAATTGCTTTACAGACTTGCAGTGGTTTGGTTGGCTGATTCCTTCTTTTAAAGCACTATTTATCTATGATATTGCAGTGGCTTTTAAAGTGTGTGTATGTTTCTGATATCATACATTTTTTGAACTGCAGGTAGTCAAGAAGAGCAGGCAATAAACTGGGTTCTCCCAATGCTTGGTCCCTTGTGTGAAGATAAGTATCATGTTTTCTTTCAATTGATAAACCATCTAACTGGTGTAGTATGTGGTTGTAATTGGTGATGTTTCATGTTTCTACGGTCTTCATGATTTGTCGTTGAATATTTGCAAGTATTGTATTGTAATTTCTGACTTTTGTGGCAACTAGAATCCATTTCTTTCATAAATTGCACTATTTTTTCCAAAGGGTTAAAACTTAAAAACCCTTTCCTTTTGAAAGAAAAGTCGCTCATAATAAAAATGTTAAAACTCCAGGGACTAATACAGAAATACCAAAAATCTCTAGACTCACGGGAAATTTGTAATATTTTCGAAATCAAATCAACACATTAATTTACATTAACACGCACGCCAGCAAGCCATTACGCACGAAGTTCCCGCTTCTCACGTTCCCTTAATCGCCTCTCGATTCGTCTTCCGGCTCAGACGCTGACGGTTTCATACTCTCTCCTCCTCTCACCCAATCCCAATCGCTACAACATTTCCTCTCCATTTTTCTCCACTTTTTTCTCTCATTTCTCATTTGCGTTTCATCGTCAGTCGCTCGGACGAGACCATTGCTTCGGATCTGTAAGTTTATTTTCATTTCAAGTCCGTGTAGATGATATTGTGTATACGATACGATTGCGCATTTTTATATGTTGTGATTTGGCATTCTGCTGTTCCAAGTTATTATTTTAGGGATTAGCATTTTTAGGAAGTGATGTTGTAGATTATTTCTATCGACTTTGACTATTTATTTTGATTTGGTTTTCTTTCGTTGATTTTTCTAAGTGGTATATATGTTCAGTGGTTGAATTGTCTAAGTTTCAGTCGGATTTGTCTGAGAAGCTTTTAGTAGTGTTATCTTGTTCTAGGGACTAAAGTGTTACTGGTAAAGGATGCGGATTATTGTTAGCTTGTGTATTACAGTCTGCTATAGTTTACTTTATTTGGCTGCAGGATTATTGGAATTTTCTGAAGAGAGTCATAAGTTTCGTTAGTATTGAGCAAATTGTTTAGAGGTAATTATGGATAAGGAAAATCATGGCGATAAGGATCTGAAGAACCCTTTAGCTAGTGATAAAATGGAGGGTGTAGCATCTGATGATGATGGGGTGGAAAAGGGTAATTCAAAAGAAATGATAAACACTGAAAATATAACTGAGGAAGAAAGTGTGGTCAGTAAAAAGGATGGCGAGATCGTACATGAGGAAATGAAATCCGAAGGTTTAATGGCGCAGAAGGCAATTAGTCTTGATGGTAATGAAAAAGACCAAGCCGATCAACCAAAAAGCTCAATGACAACTGAAGTTTTAGTTCATGATGTAAATGAAGACGTAAAAGAAAAGGAACAAAACGAAAAAGTTCAGTCTTCAGATAATGAACCTTTTGTGGACGATATAAAGAATGACAGTAATTTAGATGATGAAAATGACCACTCTGAATCTCCAATAGATGTAGGAGCTTAATTTGACCAAGACTCAGGAGAAGAACCTTGAGGATGAACTTCCGCCAATCAGGGATCAAGGAAACCAGCAGGACATAATTGATATTACTGAAATTCAGGGTGAAGAAAAAGACGAAGGGAGTGCAATCACTGGAAGCATATCTTTTATTGAGAAAGCATCAGATGTAGCAGTTGAGACGGAGAAAAAAACGGAAGCAGGCAACTGTGAAAATGAAGCGAAACAATTGGTAGGTGAAATTGATTTCTTACCGGAAAAGCTAGAGAAGTCGTTGGTTTCTGAAAATGAAATTAATCAATCAGGGACTGAGAGAGGAGACGTCAAAAATGAAAATTCGTCAGAGAATTCAAAAGTGGAAGTAGAAAACAAAAGTGACAGTACTGGGGAGGGACCGAACAAGGATATGGAAAAAGAGCCTGTCGTTGATGGATTAGAGGTTACTGGCATGGAAGCAAACATGAGTAGGTCAAGTAACTCTATGAATGTTAATCCAGATAACCCAGCAACTATCTCTGAGACAGCTGCGGCATTTAAGAACTTTGTTAAGCAACGGAGCTCAGTTGCAGTATCTACTTTCATCCGTAGGCTATCAGGCAAAAAAGATGATATTAATAATGGTTACAATGAATTAGGGAAAGGTCAAAGTGAAAATCCTAAGGCTGATGCTGGTGAGAAGAAGCAAGCGGAGGTTACAGATTCAGCCACAGAGGCTGAAGCAAAAGATCTATCTCAGAAACCAGCAGAACGCTCTACTTGGAACCCATTAAGCTTTCTTATAATGTCTCGGGATACGGAAAATAAAGCTCACGCTGTCGACCCAGTTGAGGCGGAACCAATTTTACCAATAACTATGAAAGGGAGAATTATACTTTATACTAGGTTAGGCTGCCATGAATGTAAAGAGACTAGGTTATATATGCACCAGAAAAGACTTGGCTATGTTGAGGTTAATATTGACGTGTACCCCAGTAGAAAGGCAGAGCTGGAGAAGCTTACAGAGTCATCTTCTGTTCCAAAGATCTTCTTCAATGAAATTCTTATTGGTGGTTTGAGTGATCTTAAAAACTTAGATGAGTCTGGAAAGCTCGGTGAGAAGATCGACTGTCTGATTGCTGAAGCACCATCAATAGAAGCTCCTTTACCTCCTCTCTCTGGTGAGGATGATGAATCAAATAATGGCACAGTTGATGAAAATGCTTTGTTTATCCGGAAGATGAGAGATTCGATTGTAGTAAGGGACCGATTCTATGGATTGCGACGATATTCAAGCTGCTTTCTAGGCTCAGATGCTGTAAATTTTATATCAGAGGATCAGTACTTGGAAAGGGAAGAGGTCCGTCTCTTTTTCACTTTCTTTATTGTCTTTAGGAAAATATAAATATTTGTTGTGAAAGTCGATGCATATTTTGTCTGTCCTTCTAACTTCTAATCCTATTAGTGCCAGCCCTTTAACTATGTGCACCTTTATTAGCTTACACATTTCATTCACACTGAAATGTTCGGACCTCAAGTTATTAGTTTATTCTTCAAAACTCTCAAGAGTTCAAAGTTTCATTTGGGTTGAACTCTGCAGATTCTTAGTTACATGAGTCAAAAGATAGATCAAAGTTGTAGAGATAAGTTTATATTGTATAGTAACTGATATTATTCCAACTTTAAACAGGCTATTCAGTTTGGGCGAAAGCTTGCTAGTGAATTTTTCATTCTGCACGTGCTCGAGTGAGTTCTTTTTACTGCCATTTATTTTGGGCATTTCCAGTCAATCATTAAATTTGCACTACTGTTTCTGTTCTTTCATCTGGTACATTCTTCCGTGCAGGGAAAATTTATTTGAGGATGGTAACCACTTATATCGGTTCCTAGACCAAGACCCTATTGTGGTGTCTCAGTGTCAAAACATCCCTAGGGGTATATTAGACGTGAAGCCAAAGCCAATTACCGAAATTGCATCCAGGCTCAGGTTCTTACAATACGCAATGCTTGAAGCTTATTCTTCCATTGATGGAAGACATTTGGACTATAGAAGCATCCATGGGAGTGAGGAATTCGCAAGGTTTGTCGGATTTTTGTGTTGAACATTGTTATCATTTATGAAAATTTATCATCTCATCCTTTTGGCAGGTATCTGAGAACTGTTGAGGAGCTCCAACGCGTCGATCTCCAAGGTATGCCGAGGGAAGAAAAGTTAGCTTTCTTCATAAACCTTTACAACATGATGGCCATCCATGCCATTCTGATATGGGGTCACCCTACTGGAGCTCTGGAGCGTAGAAGAGTGTTCGGTGACTTCAAGTATGTAATTGGCGGTTGCACTTACTCGCTTTCGGCCATTGAAAATGGGATACTCAGAGTTAACCAACGGCCACCTTATAATCTCGTGAAACCATTTGGAGCAAAGGATAGGCGAGCCAAGGTACCTATATATTCTTCTTGTCCTATCTCTCTGCAGCTCCTAATCTGTTTCTGACTTGCCCCTTTGCACTCTTCTTGTAGCTGGTTCTTCCTTACGTAGAACCTCTAATTCACTTTGCTCTGGTCTGTGGAAGTCGATCTAGCCCTGCTCTTCGATGTTACTCACCTGGGCATATTGACAAAGAGCTGACAGAATCCGCCCGGAATTTTGTTAAAACTGGGGGACTGGTAGTTGATTTGAACAACAAGGTTGTTTCAGTCAGTTCAATCCTAAAATGGTATGTTCTGCTTTGTAATGTCATCTGAAAACATTGCTTGAGCTTTGATCCTATCAGATGCTTACGAGGCTAAATTTTGTTTCCAGGTTTAGTGCAGATTTTGGGAAAAACGAGACGGAGGTACTGAAGCACGTAGCGAACTACTTAGATCCACCTGAATCAGAAGCCATGTTGGAGCTTCTAGGGAGTAATCAACTCAAAGTGACTTATCAGCCATATGACTGGGGTTTGAATCACTAGCTACAGCACTATTTCCATTGCCTGAAAAACCTTTCGAAGGAACTTCCGTGTCAGCTGAAGCTTTGAACTGATGTTACATTTTCGCATACACAGGAAATTTTCACACACCACAGTGAGTTGCAATGTTGGACGTGTAAATTACGTTCACACACAGGAAATTCATTTCAGTGATGTATCTGTATCCGAAGTGTCAAAATACGTTTATTTGCATAGACCCGATTGTCGGTGACACGGGAGAGCCTGTAGTTGAAAGTTGAAACGTGACGCGATGATGATAAAGCGCCGAGATACCCGATTCATTGGACCCGCCCCACAACCACTCCACCCCACCCACTGCATGCTTATTTATTTGAATTTTAAAATTTAAATAATAAAGGACATTGTGGGGATGTTGTGGCCTCAGCAGAAAATAAAAAGTGACCCACGGGATATCAGACCCTATTATATTCTTCAAATCCTGATTAGTTACGTAATTAACTACTTGTTCTAGTTGAAATTAGTAATAAAATGACGCACTTAATTTTTAAAAATAACTATACAAATTAACAACTAGTTGATCTGAATATAAATCCAAATTTAGCTTGAATCATTCAAGTAGAAGATATTTATAAGGTTATGTCAGACTAGTAGAATGTTGAGTATTCATTAATCCATAACTAAACACTAATTAACCACCTAATTCTTACTCAATTTGAATATTAAATAAATAAATAATTTGTCACGCTGTCAGAGGCTGTGTGTCAAGCTTCTCTCTCTTCCGTGCTCTCAGCTGCTCTGAATCTCACTCTTCCGGTAACCAACAAACCCGACTTCGCTCTCTCCATTTTTGTTATTTTCTCCATTTTAATCGCTTTCATTCCTCGCATTACTCTCTTCCCCGCATTTAATTCCATCTCAGCTCATTACAATCCGTCACTGCACCACTCGAATTTCTAGGGTTTTAGTATTTTTCAAAATTTTGATTTGATCTGATTTTATAAACATTTGGTTGTTGCTACAGTGTGTTATTATTATTGTTGGTGGAATTTTTGTTGCTTTCATCAGCTAGTTTACTAGGTTGAAATTTTTCCACATTTGGTTAGACATTGTATGTTGGACTCTCTACTTTAACTTTTTCTATTCGTGTAGCATATTATACTCTCCATGTTTCCAGCTTAGTGATTTTTTTCTAATTTTTTGTTGTTGAAATTTTTGGATTGACAAGAGAGTTGTTGGTGTATGATTGATTAATGGTCAGCTGAATCGGCATTGTTTAGTGTAATCTGTTGGATGCTTGGTGAAGTGGCTTTCTATGTCTGTGTGGATCTGGATCAAATTTGGAGTTTAGGGTTCAGGATCGTTTGTCAGGAGTCTTCCAGAAGTGAGCACAGCTTAGATCTTTGATCTGTGTTGGTGAGCTTCTCGTACCTCATAGTTGTATCGGGTGATTTTCGATTGAGGATCTGTTTTGACATTGGTTGCGATACAGGATGGGTTGCTGTGTTTTGGTGTTGTGTTTTTATATTTAAGCTTAATAGTATCGTTTATTAGACACAATAAGATGTGAAATCTGAATTCCATCAGAATTTAGGTTGTAATGTTAACATTGCTGTGTTTAATCTTTAACGTGAACATCTAAGTGTCTTGTATTTGTTTGCTTAAGCGGGGATTCTGTAAATTTGGTCCAAAAATGATTTACTGAAACAAAAGTAACTCCTTTCTGCTAGTTGATGACAGTGGATATGCAGTTGCAGTACTACGTACAAAACCATCTACAAATTCAGTTACCTGATAGTTACACCTTGATTTGCAAATGACTTGCTAATAATGATTTCAGATTGAATTTTAAGTGACCTGTTAAATGCCAGTTAAAGAAGTGCATGAGATGATGACTACTGTGCTAAATGGACTGCAAATCACCTTGATGGATCTCTGCCGCTCTTAATTTTTTGCTCACTATGTCGAGACTTACTAAGTGGAAAGTCGAGAAGACTAAAGTAAAAGTAGTTTTCCGGTTACAATTTCACGCAACACATGTAAGTTTCAGTGCCCTGTTTCCAAACTTCATGCAATTCTCCATCATGTGCTGCAGTATGTTTTTTTGATGCTCAACGACAACAAATATATGTGACCTTATCTGATGAGACTTGTAACTTCGTAATTATATGTGAAACTGGAGTTGATAGTGGGAGTTTAAAATAAAAGCTAGACCTCAAAGATAGTATTTGTGATTTATCCAATAGTCATACAACTTCTTGGATGAACATTTCATATTCTCCTGTCTGTTTGTCTTGGCGATTAATTGATCGCTGCATTTGTCCATTGTCCAGATTCCCCAGACAGGTTGGGATAAGTTGTTCGTATCTTTTATTCCAGTTGAATCTGGAAGGGCCACGGCAAAGACTACAAAGACTAATGTCAGGAATGGTACTTGCAAATGGGGGGATCCTATATATGAAACCACTCGACTTTTGCAAGATGCCAAAACAAAGCAGTATGATGAGAAGTTATATAAACTTGTTGTAATGATGGTAATATATTTTCCCTATGTCCTCTATATTTTTGTTAAACATTCATTGATAAAATTATCGCCATAGACTCCAACCGTTGATTATTATATGTCTATGTGCAGGGAACTTCACGAGCTAGCATACTTGGCGAGGCTATCATTAACCTTGCTGACTATGCAGAGGCTTTAAAGCCTTCTGCAGTGGCACTACCACTTCATGGGTGTGACTCGGGAACTACTTTGAATGTGAGAAAAGAGTTTCTTAATTTTTTATTCGCTTAATGATTTTTTTGAGTGTTTGCATGCGTGTCAGCACATTTTTTGAAAAATGTTAAAACTGATATAAAACATCCTTTTTGGCACCCTCTCATTACTGTTGTATTGTTATCTCACATTCCATGCTCTATAATGATAAACTGAACATTGCTTGTCCTTAGGTCACAGTGCAACTGCTGACTTCCAAAACTGGATTCAGGTAATTGAAATATTGTAGCAAAGGTACAGTGCATTTTTCTAGCATCAGAGTTTATTAATTTGAAATCCACTTGCAGGGAGTTTGAGCAACAGAGAGAACTTACAGAAAAGGGAGTGCAGAGAGTAACTAACCAAAACAGCCCTGACAATGGTACTGGAAAAGGATCATTCTCTGAGGAGACCCAAAATAACCAAGCAGATAAGGTCTGGTACAACAAGCTATGTAGAACAAATAAATGTGCTGTCAATTACTGAGAAAAGAGATACAGCGTATGTTTTCAAATAAATAGACATTTTTGCATCTCGTCGATCATATAAACTGTGAAACAATGATGTTAATCACATTGAAGAAATACTGATTGATATTATTCAGAAAAGTCTGTATTTATTTCTTCGTTGAGGTCAGAAAATACCTAATATTCACATGATTTATGTCCAACTGAAACAGGTTAATTCGAAAGTTAGATTCAAATCACCGTCAAAAGAGAATGATGCATCTGAAGAAATTGGTGCAAGCGAGTATTCAGACTTAGCTATTGGTTGTGATGTGTCATCCAATGCTTCTGAGAGCTTACACCCTGAAAAACTCGATATGCTTAGCTCAAATGAAGTTGATAGTATTCAAAGTACAGTTTCTGGTGATATTGGTGGCCATTCTTTCAGACAGAGTCCACAGCTACTGAAAGGAGATTCTCCTGACAGACTGAGGCAGGCCAGCAGTGAACGGGTTCATGGTTGGAACTCAGACTATTCATTAGACAACGAATTGGTCATTGCTAATGAAGAAAATGCCAGGCTTCGAGGCAGCTTGGAAGTGGCAGATTGTAATATCCTTCAAATTAGGTCGGATGTGCTTTTACTACAAAATTATGCCAATGAACTTTGCTCTGATACACAGAAATTCGCCAACCAACTTGCTTCTGAGTTTGCTTCTGGACAAGAATTGCAAAAAGAGGTTTTCATGCTGAAGACAGAATGCTCTCAGCTAAAATATGATATTGAACAACTCAAAGATATAAAATTTAGTCCTTTAAGCGAAAGACATACATCTGACAGGGATCGACAGTGTGAGAATGTGAAGCGCCAATGGCTGGAGGGCCTTCTATTCATCGAAAACAAAGTTAGAGAGCTACAGAACAAGACAAGTTCTGGATTCCAAGAGAGCGGTTTTTCTTTCCTTGGTCAAGACTTGGAATTATTAATCAGTGCTCTCCAGGATCTTAGACAAATCAACGAACCCGTGAGCGGGTTTCATTCATCTCTTGAAGCTGATTCTCTTGATATTACCAGTGCTCTGAGGGATAAAATACTCGAACTCTTGAGGGATTTAAATGAATCAAAAGCTGAAGGAGAAAGCCTAGCGAGGAAGATGGATCAGATGGAATGCTATTATGAAAACCTTATCCATGAGCTAGAGGAAAATCAGAAGCTTATGGTTGCAGAGTTGCATAACGTAAGAACGGAGCACTCTACTTGTGTGCATACATTATCTGTAACAAAGACACAGATGGAGACTATACACCACGATTTCAGTGAACAAATTGCACAGTATGCAGAAGATAGACGAGAATTAGTCGAGTTAAACAATGAGCTTGAGAAAAGACTTATTTCATCTGAGGCAGCATTAAAGAGGGCTCGATTAAATTATTCGATTGCGGTAGATCAGTTGCAAAAAGATCTAGAACTTCTGTCGTTGCAGGTTATATCGATGCATCAAACTAACGAGAACCTCATCAAACAAGCTTTTCCTAAACCTCCAGATCAGTCCTTTTTGGATGATCCTGAAATACGACAAGACCTAAGGGTTTCTGGTGCTGTTCAACATCTGCATCGCCAGGTTCTTAAACAACCAGTAGGAGGGGATATGATGTCAGAGGATTTGAAAACATCCCTTCAACTCCAAGAGCAGCTCTTTAAAAAGGTTGAAGTGGAGATTTGTGAAATGCAGCAAACAAACCTGGAATTGGATATTTTTGCTACAGCTTTGCTAGAATCTTGGCTGGAAGCCAACTGTAGAGTCCTATGCACTGAAGTGGATTTGCAGGTTCTGAATGACCTTAAAAACAGCTGTATTTCGAAGTGTGAGAAACTGCTTCTGCAGAATCAGAATCTTGAAGCTAATTTAGGGACTTTAACCAGTGAGAACGATATTCTCTTGCGGAAAATACAAGTAAGTGAATCTTTAGTGATGGAGTTAGGAGTTTACAAAGAAAAATACGAAACTTGCGATGGTGAAAGAAGGAAACTGGAAGAGCTTCTTAGTCAGGAATGTTTAGCAAATGAAAGCCTTAAAAGTGAAGTGTCCACAATGCGAGAAAAGTTGAAACATTCAGATACTAAGTGTCTTGAGCTGGCTTCTCAGAGTGATCACATGTTTGACACCATCAGCTTTCTTGAAGATAAGTTGAGATATATGTTGCGGTCGTACAGTCAAATTTTTCATGATATGGTTCCTCTTGAGTATCCTGATGAACAACTGCACGACGTGGAACTCAGAATGGTTGTAGCACAGTTAGAGGTGTTCCAGAATGAGGCTTGTGGCAAAATACTGAAACTAATGGATGAGAGCGAAAAATTAACTAAAGAACGAGACAGTGTTGTTGATTCCTTAAACAGGAAAAGTTCTGAAATATTGAGTCTGAAAACAAAATTTAGAAGTATATTACTTGATATGCATCATTGTCTTGAGAAGTCTGATGCTGCTGTTCAAAAGCTTCAGTTGGATTTAATGGCATTAGCCGAGAAAGTTCAGATAACATCTGAAAGTAAAGTTACAGATGCACAGCTAGGTGATGATATTGAGCTGTCTTTATCACATTATGAAGTTCAAATGCTAACTGTTGCATCCAGACATAATGACTTTGTTCACGAAATACTGGCTTTGGAGAATGTAGCTAAAGAGCATAGTCAAAGTGAGGGGGCTTTATCAGAACTAAAGCAGGAAAATCAGTTAACTAGAACAAAATTGCAGGAAATCACAATTCAGTCTGTGGATCTTAAAGTAGAGATTGATATTTTAAAGGAAAACGTGACAACTCTTCACAAGGAGCTGGATATTGAAAGATGTCACAATGATAAACTAGAGAGCCAAGTAACTGAACTTACCCAAAAGTTGAATGAGACGATCAACCAACTGACCAGTTTGAAACTAAAGCTTTTGGAAGTTGAATCTATGGCAGAAAGACTTGTCATTAATTATAAATTTGAGGAGAAATTTTTGCAATTGGAGGATGAGATTGCCAACGAGTTTTCAGTTTTAAAAGCTCAGCTGAAAGATATTACATTGGAGAACAAGGATCTTGTGGCTGAAATTTCAGCCTTGCAGACTACTAATGAAGAACTAGGAGGCATTAAATTGACTATCTATGAGCTAACACAGAAAAATGAAGGGTTAAGTAAATCTTTAAAAGAGAAGGTAGATGAGTCAACGCTGCTGGAAGCTGAGATGGTGAACTTAAAGGATACATTGGAAGGCTTACATCACGAGTTGGATCGTGAAAGAAACTTGAAAATCGATTTAGAGAATGTGGTAGCAGGTCTTGTAGTGGAAAACAGTGCTCTGATGATGACTTCGCAGAAGAGAGATCAGGAATGTCTAAAGTTGGAGTCTGAGATCAGTAGTCTGACAAAGAGGTTAGAAGCCCTAGATAATGAATTCAATAGTACGAGGGACTTAAACCAGCAAATTGAAAGAAGAGCGGAGGAGCTCACCTACCAGTTAGGCAAGAGAAATGAGCAGCTGTTAAACTTTGATCAGCACAAAGATGCATTTGCACAGCTTAGTCAGCAGGTGCTCAATTTGGAATCAGAAAATTCAAGTTTAGCTCTCCTTTTACAGAAACATGAGGAGCGCCTGTGTACTGGTGAGAAATCGTCATCACTCACTGGTCTGGAAATTGATGAATTGCTTGGGTTATTGTTAGTGGATGATGTGAAGCAGTCTTTCTTACAATCACAATATGAAGGTATTTTCCTCAATCTCATCAAGCAAATTAAGTCATCGCATGAACAGAATGAAGCTTTTCAAATTAAGTGTCTCCATTTGGATACCAAGTTAAACGAGTGTCTGGCTAGAGAAGCGATTTCCATGGAAGGCAATGCGAAACTGACTAATGATCTCGTATCCTTGAAACATAACTTAGAGGCGTCAGTTACACAGAACCAAATTCTACTAGAATCACAGAGCTCTATGCTAGCAGAACTAGGACAGTGCAGAGAAAACATGGAATCTTTGGAGATTTGCTCTGTAAGGGATAAGAATCAGCACACTGTCAATATGCAGGAACTGAGTAGTTCACTTGAAAGCTCTGAAATGCAATCTGATTGTTTGCTGTTGCTTAGTGAAATGCTTTCTATCCAGGTTCTGGTGCTTAAGGCTACGTTAACTGAGATGCTCTCTCAGCTTACTTTATTGGGCAGCTACAAGCACGAAGTTAAGAAGCTGAAGGTCCACTGTTCTGGTCTGACTCAGAGGCTTTCCGAAGAGATTATGAAGGCAGAAGAGTTTAAGAGCTTATCTGTGCATTTTAAAGAACTGAAAGACAGGGCAGAGGCTCATTGTGCTCATGCCTCGGAGAAAAATGAAACGGAAGGACCTACCATGGTGAGGCAGGACTCTTTACGTGTTGCCTTCATTAAAGAGCAGTGTGAAACAGAAATTCAAGAACTAAAGCAGCAGCTTTCAATTTCGAGGAAACACAGTGATGAGATGCTATGGAAGTTGCAAGATGCTATTAATGAAACTGAAAGTCGAAAAAAATCTGAAGCTTCTTATATGAAGAAAATCGAAGAGCTTTCAGCTATAATTTCCCAGTTAGAAACAGAGTTAGAAATGGCTGTTTCCGAAAAGCGAGAAAAGGTCATGGACATTGATCGAATGCAAGCTGAATTGGAGTGCTCTCTGATTAGCCTCGAGTGTTGCAAAGAAGAAAAGCAGAAGATTGAAGCGCTTTTGGTACAGTGTCAAGAGGAATTAGCGAAAAGTGATGCTGAGCTTGTATCAGTGAGGGAACAGTTCAAGCATTCCTCAGACAGATATAATCTATTAACGGAAGCAGGTGACTGTACACATGTGGCAACTGAACGAGAATCAGACAGCAGAAGTCAGTGGGGAATGAATGCGGAAAATTTCATGGGAAGAAGTACATCATGTGATATGCAACCCAAGAGTCTGAATCAAAGTGAGTTCAAAAGTCTTCCTGATGAAGACAAAGATTCAGAAGTGATGATGTATACAAACGAACAGATCCAGGTACTTACTGATTTCTCTGACTACTTTTTCAGTTTTCGCGCAGTTGAGGTATGTACCGTTTAAAACGTCATAGTTGGGTCTCGTCTGCTCGTACAGCAATTATGTAGCATCCTGACTTCATAGAATAATATCATGGTAGTTGGATTTCCATTTGTGTAAATTCTTGTGGCAAATCGGGGTCTTCTTTTATTTTCTTTGATGTTTACTAACGTCAGGTGGTCTGAAATCCTTTTTGCAATTTTGTCATAACAGTTTTACTATATCGAAAGAGGTCTTATTGTTGGTAGGCTGTCATGCTCAGCAATATGTCAATATTAGAGCAAGTTCCTTGTATATGTTTATTGTTACTGCAAACAAAGATGCTAATATTGACTTTCTGCAGCCACTTGTTGACGAAGGCATTGTGTTGGATAAAGAGGTGAAGAACTACAATTTCCCAAGTTCAAAATTACATGCTGAGAATTTGCGGACTAGCTTGGAGCACCTACAGAATGAGGTATCTATTATTTGCTGCCATGCTGGGAGTGGTTCTCCTCTTTTATGCGCCTAGTGCCACACTAAGTTTGTGGATCATAATAAAATAAAACTTTCTGTTCGTAGTTAGAAAAGATGAAAAGAGAGAACTCTGATTCTCAAGATGGTGGAACTTGCGAGCATATTTCTGAGGACCTCCAGAGAGAAATGATGCAATTGGATAAAGTTAGTTTTTTATATGTAACGTATTCGCCACACGCCTTTACTATGATGCCTAGGAAATACTAAGTAGCTCATTTGCTATATTCCAGGCAAATGAAGAACTAGGCAGCAGATATGCATTTTATAACGATTTTTCTTGCAATGGAGACGCGTTACAAAGAGTACTTGCTTTGGAGCTTGAGCTTGCAGAAGCACTACAGGCAAAGAAGAAATCCAGTCTCAGTTTTCAGAGGTAAGCCACTATATTCTTGCATTAAAACTCTTAATTTGCACATCTGCAACTGCTGACATGTGTTTGTTTTCCTATTGGAAGCAGTTCTTTTCTCAAATTGCACGGTGATGAAGAAGCAATTTTTAAGAGTTTTAGAGACATCAATGAGCTAATCAAGGACATGTTGGAAATAAAAGGAAAATACAGCTCAGTGGAAAATGAACTGAAAGAGATGCATGATCGCTACTCCACACTCAGTCTCCAATTCGCAGAAGTTGAAGGAGAAAGGCAGAAACTCACAATGATGTTGAAGAATATGCGATCACCAAGGAGGAACCTTGGTACAGTTGCATCAGGTTCCCCAATTATTGCAGATTGTTCTCCTTAGGCTCCCCAAAGGAAATCCTGCTAAATCATCCCTCACTTTTGGCCATTATACAATTAAAAATAGTTGCGACTGGTGCAACCTGCTCAGCTAGCTGGGAGAAAATCCAGCATAATGTGAATAACAGGTAAATTCCCTTCTGGGTATTGTTAAAAGATAGGACCATTTCAACTGCTTTTATTTATCAGATCTGATTCAAAATATTTAGATATGGTGTTACTTGCATTAAGGGTTCCTAGGCAATGTTCAATAGAAAATAGGATCCAGCAAAATAGTGGTTAAACCCAAATGTTACATCCATAGCATAAGATCTTTCTTTCCTTTCAATGGACAATTTATCTAAAACAATGTTATTCCTGTTGATGACATTGTATCTATCAAAACAAACCAGTTCTTGTACATAGTGACTCCCAAGTATCCTCACTTTCCAAACACTTGGATTGACACATCGATAAATCTTCAAACCCATGAAACCACAATTGCATAGTGCAATGCGTTCCATGGGATGGGGGGCCTGGCCTCAGCTTATTAGAACTGCATAGTGACATGATCTACCATCTCTGACTCTGAGTTCTTACATTTTAGGACCTTGGCAGAATGGCAGGTGACTACAAACATGCCCAATTAATCAATCCCAACATAGCTCCATATTTGTGACATTCTCTTGTTTTGACCACTCTTAGACTCTCAGTCGAGCAGTTACGTGCCACGTCAAGACCTACTTCACAGAACATTTCATAATAACGTAAGAATTGTTTGTCACCTAATTATTCGATTATGTCGTGATAAATTCCTTCAAAGTAAAAAACATCATTCTAACTTATTTAGTATGAAAAAGTATAATGCCGACATAATGACATTTGGAGACTTGTGCGAAACAGTGGAGTTTGAAATTCTTTTTGTTATTCAGCAGTTAAATTATCAAATTAAAAACCATTCAGTCATCAATCAAGTGACCAAGCAAATGCCCTTTGACAAAAAAACTCAACAACTTATACTACATCATGCTAGAATGGTACAAATGTTCATTAATTAACTAATGAATCAGAATATACATTGTAATTTATAGGTAATTAATAACTAAAGATTCTTTTGATTCTATAAATATGAACTTTATGCATGCAGAAAATTAAGTACTTTGGAACTATTTAAGCCAAGTCCTATATGAAGAAGCTTCAGTTTGCTTAGCATTAAGTTTATAACCTGGTGATCAGAAAGACGTGGTGATGGGGCTTTCAGGGACTTTAGACTACCTTTCAGACAAGCTCAGCGACATGAAAAAGCCAAAGAAGCTGAAGCAGATCATCACAGTTCACTTCCAGGTGAGGATGGACTGCGAAGGTTGCGAACAAAAAGCCAAGAGTGCACTCAAATCAATGAAAGGTAACAAACACAATGCAACATTCAAGCTCAATATCTATCCAAACTTTCGATAAGAAGCTGGTATTGTCTGGTCTAGAGAGACTGACCTGGTGTTTTTTATTACAGGAGTGAGGTCAGTTGTGGTGGACAGGAAGCTGCAGAAGGTATCCATAACCGGGGCGGTGGATGGGCTAAAACTGCTGAGGAAATTCAAGGAGAAGACGAGAATGACATGCCAAATATGGCCTTATGTACCATTCAACATGGTTGCTAACCCTTATATTTATCAGGCTTATGACAAGAAGGCTCCAGCCAACCATGTCAGGAAGGTAGACCCGTCCGTCCCAATCAAGGAGAGCACAATGGATCCTCGGTACCTCACCATCTTTAGCGATGAAGACCCAAATGCTTGTTCTATCATGTAGAACAAAAATGTATGGAAGAGATCAGTCATATGTAACATAACACAGCTAGTTTGTGCAATACTAATGCATGCTTTGAGGCTAAATGGGCCTCTTTGAGTCTCACTGGCCCATCATCATACTGCAACGTTTATACTTACCACTGCCAATTTCCATCAAGTAGAGGCCAAGTCTGAAGAGGATGCAAATGTGAAGTGGAGAATGGTTGAAATAAATAAGATCGAATGCGCCTAAATTCAAGTATGGCTCTTAAAAATCGGAAAGGGTGTCCGAAAATGATAATGGTTGGGTCCGAACAAGTGGGAACTAGAAAACGACAATCGCTGCCTGCTACACTTGTTTTACACTTGCCCATTTTAGATCACTCATTTACTTTCCAATCACATTATTTATTTCTTGATTTTCAATTCTAATTCAATCCATCTGATATGAAAATACAAGAAAAGTTGGATTATGGAGTATGTACAAAAAATTTAAGTGATTGCAATTGGAGTAAATGACAATTAAAAACATGTTGATTGAAATGTCATGTCTAAATGGTCCCATAGCTTGAAAGAGTATGTCTATGACTCTATATACGTCTTCTACTGTGGTGTCCATTTATAGAAATAATTTAATTTATTTTTTCTCATTAATTATTTAGTTCAATTATTGCTTCATTTGTCCATATGTTACTACATCAATTAGATTGAGCTTCTAAGAGCATCTCCAATGGTAATATGTAAAGAGGGTATGTAAAATATATTATTATATTGATTATGTAAAATTTGAATGATGAAAAGTGAAATATGTTCCAATGGGGGTTATGTATAATGTGTGTGAATGTGGTAGAGATATGTATAATGTAGGCAAAAAGTTATAGAGAATGAGTTAAATTTGATGAGTGAGAAGATGATTATCTATAATTTTAGCTAACTAGTCTAATTTAGATAACCCCATTGGAGTGGTACTTTTCTATCATGTTCTTTATATTTTGATGCCACGTAGGACATTTTACATAACTAAGTTATTATACATAGTGCATTGGAGTTGCTCTAACTAACTACAAATAAGTATGAAGAAATTGAGTTTAGGTCTTAGATCAACTCGAGTCAATGGAACCGTAAGACAAAGCTCAACGTGGTGTAAAGTCTTTTATGTTCATATGACCACAATTTAACATTTGATTTGATATATTTAACTTAGGGTAGGGATGCCAAATATAAGAATATTTTTATAGTGAGAGGTCAGTGGTTCATTCTATCTGAGTGCATCTCCGTCTTGAGTATGAGGTTTGTCCGGTCATTGAGGAATGAAATAATTTTCAAAAAATACTATATCAATTTTACAAAATATCATTAAGTAGCATTAAGCTAAGCTTAATAATGTGTAATAATATAATGAGAATAATCCAATTTGAAACAGGTCCACTGTTTAAATGGCCCAGTACGAAAGAGACGACAGGACTATGAATTTATTCAAATGGGCCATTAACTGGCCCACCAGCTTCTATTCGCATCTCTGTCGATCTTCAGTCTTGACAGCAAAATTCGAATCAAACTTATAAAAGGGGTCCTCGTAGTTACAACATTAAACAAAACATATAATAGCTGAACTTGTCTATTTCTTTGAAATATGAAAAGCATATTTTGACTCTATGCATGTCTGATCAGTTATGTTTACAGTGAAATATGAAATACAATTTTCTAACTTTTCTTAAAACATTTGGAAAAATCGGATTTGTCGAGTATGTGGAAGGTCATGAGTTCTTTTTCAGTCAATTTTTCTTGTATATATTTTTAATTGATAAGATTCAGGGTATATCACTTAACACTGTTCAAGTTCTTCTAATCAGATGACTACAGTGTGACCAGTAAACCATTACAATATTTTGTTTAATTTTACATTCAAAAAAGTAATGAACAAATTCAATTAAATGATGTCGTTTTTTGCGGATACCAAAAGGTTTAATGAGCCAACATGCTTCTTTGTTCAAAACATTTACTTTTGTTATTATATTTTACTCCATAAAAATGACTAATGATCAAACATTTGGTAAAACATGAAGCCTCTAGTAGAAAAAGACATTACGAAACTATTGGCTTTTCAACTCTCTATTTATGTCAAAATGCTTATTATTATTATTATTGAATTTGAATATTAAAAAATAGTTGTTGTCTCATGAAACGATCCAAAAGCCAGACAGCTCTCATCGACATTGTCGCAAGGAATCTACTTGAAAAATCCAACCTAAACATGCACTGAATTAAAGCAGACGTTGTTTAATCTCTGTAATCTTCTTATTAAATCATCAATACAACCTGTAGCTCCTCAACACCACTACCTTAAGTTATATTTTTACTTTAGGTATCATTAACACCTCCATCGACTTTGCCGAAATAAAAGCCGCCCTGCGCGGCTGAGCTGCTTGAATTTCACGACACTAGTTTGCTCATGTGATGGTTGTGAAATTGATTAGTTCAACTTTTTATTTCGTCGGTTTTTCAGCTTAGAAAAATGATCATTTGAAGGGAAATATTGAACCGGACCTTCGCGAAAAATTTACATTCCACGTTTTGATTTTCCAGCATACAGAGGTGGAATTTAGAGTTGCAAAATCAGCAACTGATTACCAAGATGGACATGCATACTTGGTATTTAGGATGCTAGAGTTTTAAATCACTTCAGCTAGAAGATTCTTTATCATACTTATAGATGATGATGATGATGATGATGTTGGTTGCTTAGGCGGAGGATTGGGATTTGACTCCGGGAGATGCGGTGGTTGAAGATTCCTTCTTCAAAGCTGACAGTGAAGACTTTTCCTTCCTCTCATCCTGTTTCATCTGCTTCTCCCTGCACTCCGCGCTACAGAACGCACTGTCGCCTCTGTGCAAAAATAATATGTATTTAACGATCTGACCGGAGCATCCGATAATGATATTATAAAGTTGGTTTACTATTTATTTCAAATGATTGAAGATATGGAGTAGGGTTTATAATCACCTGTACATATAGATGTCCCGACCGGGGACGAGTCTTCGCTTACAAAGTAGGCAAGATCGGAGAAAGTGAGAATCCTCAGCTGAAAAATCAGCTGAGGCTCTTCTGAAATTCCTAGGAGACATGCTCAAGCTAGGAGCTAACATCCGGGGGACTTCGTTCTGTGCCCGAGCAAACGGGTTCTGGAACGGATCGGATGGTACTTCTGTAGTAGTAGTAGTAGTGTTTAGATCAAAGTGGAACTCAGTCATGCTGGTGGTCCGCTTGATCGGGTAGCGAGGGCGCTTACCGAGCATCATGGTTGAGCTCCGGTGAGCTTGGAGGTGAAGGTGAGGAGGGGGAGGGAGTGTGGAATGGGAAGTAAGCAAGTTAAATAGATTGGAATTTTTAGGTCCGGAGTAAATTTTGAGCCACTTGATTATTGTCACTTTGCGTATATTTTTACTTCATTTTTCTAAAGTAATATTTAATTTAATTTGGAGTTAAGGAATCTAATTAGTTATTACTGGTGAAGGGTATTTTAATGATTATATAATCATATAATAATCAATTCATTGTTCATACATGTATGGGAATCATGTCAAGTGGGACCCACGTGAAATAATTGAGGCGCATTGCATCTGAAAAAGTCAGTGTCCTAAAACATGACAAACCTAATTGGACACCACACGGACGCTCACTGCATCTTCCAACCCCATCTCGACCCATAATTTTAGTTTCATATTTTTACTACTCCTACTACACATTATTTTTTACTGCAATTAGTAAAATAAAAAAATAGCGTGACTAGTGAGGAGTACTAACTATTTTCAAAGTATTTTATTTCGAGTGAATGCCGTTTATACTTTAGATTGTTTGATTAAGAGAATTCAGATTCGAGTTGTGTAAAAAAACATGGTTATACAGATCAAAATCCATATGAATAATTACATGCCGCTTTTTCTTTTATTCAATTTGTAAGCATACTAATAGTTTTTACAAACAAGATGTTCATGGCGCTTAACTTGATTTATGAAAGAAACGACAGCGTACTGAGGATGCAACAAGAGCAGCGAATACACGTCTAAATTGGTGATAAGGGACTTGCAGTCCTTAAAATAGACCGACCGTAATTAAAACATATCTAATCATATTAATCTAATCATAGCATTAAACTAAAGATAAGATTCTGAAGGACAGGATACTGCTGTATAATTCACAAACACTACATCATGAAGAGCTTTGTGTAGATTTTGGTATATATGGTTTAGTCATCACTTGGAATTTTGATCCAAGGAGTTGCAAATTCGAATATGATCAATAAAGTTAATTTATGAAACACATTTTGATATTCGATTCGTCAAAGAAGATTTTGTTACCTTGTAATTTTAGATACTATTCTATTCTGTGATAATTTTTATCAAAGTTAGATTTTGATCGTTTGACATTTTAATTTGTAAAAATTATGACATGTTTGTACTGACGATTTACAATATTTTAATATCATTCGTTTAATTATTATTTGAATCCTTCCTTGTTGTATTATATATGTACCCTTGACAAAATAACAAATTAAAAACTATATATAATTATCACTCTATTATAGCAAATGTGTCAAT
The DNA here is from genome assembly GCA_006409495.1 of Sedum album. Classification (NCBI taxonomy): domain Eukaryota; kingdom Viridiplantae; phylum Streptophyta; class Magnoliopsida; order Saxifragales; family Crassulaceae; genus Sedum; species Sedum album. Next base: position 89,623 of record QZGG01000575.1, read on the forward strand.
TACACTGAGTTGTATGTTTTAGCTGCCCTCCATACTGATGCTACTCTAAACCTTGTTTATTACTTAGATGTTTGACAAGAAGAGAGTATGTTGAAAGCAACATATGATTATGTAAATGTAAGTACATATTGATGTGTCATTTGAAAAGGCATTTAACATAATGTTGTTGTTTTTTTAATCAATTATTAGAGGACATTAACTAAAGTGGCATAATTCATGGACCCTGATATGTTACTTAATAACCTATTTAAATCAAGATTTGGGGAACACACTCATGTGAACAGCTCAAAGCCTGATCAATGAAGATTGTGATATTTTACTTGCTTCATACAAATTTATTAGAAGCAGCTTTTCTTGTAAATTGTACCAACCCTCCACAATTTCATAAATCTAAAGCCTAGTAAAATATAAACAAAACCACTTCATAAGAAAAATCAGCCAATAGCTTTTTGGGGAGTTTTTTTTACATGATTGAGTACTAAAATATTTTACAAGGATTTTTATATATATTTGGTGTGAGGTATGTATATGATGATTGATGTTTCCCACTAGCTTGGGTGAATGATACACCAGATTAAAAAAGGCAAGAAAAAAACAAAAAGAAATGATGGGTAGATAAAAGATGTTTAAAATTGCATCATTCTCCACTTCAAGTGTCTTGACCATTTTGATTCATTGGAAGTGTATGATGCTCTCACCACCTAATAACAACAAAACCATAGCCAAATCTTCTTCTGTATTTCACCATTCTCAACACTTTTTTAGAAAAAAAATTCTTAACTATATTTACTCTAAATTTCATAAGAAAATGAATAGTGACAATATTGCAAAAGTCTTTGTAGTTAGTCCAACTGAACTGAGATATTGGGCCTTGGCCCAATTGAACTGAGACCATATTTGATTTATGGTCAATTATTTATAATAAAAATATTTGAAATGTTCAAATTATAGTGTAATGTAGCCATTGCTGATCATCCATTTCAAGCTCCAATGGTTGAATACATTCTTGTAAGTCCAATAAGCCCATCCGAAACTCGCTCTCCCGTAAACATCCAATTGAGCTGCCGCAAATCGCTGGACATCTTCCTTTGGTGCATCCTTCACCATCCACTCCGACACCCACTCCCCTGCGCAAAAATAAGTACTGGAAATATTAATAACTGAAATCTTTACCTCAAACTATAATGCCTGTAACATTTCTTAGAGTTGATGTAATATGACGTACCTATGAAGATTAGAGGGCCGTTGGATGTGTTGATTTCATTCAGCTGCGCAGATCGGTTGGAGTTGATAAAGTTTATGTTTTCTTGGGCATTCATCTTGTCAAAGACCTCAGGCCAGAATAAGTTATAGTAATGGACATCGATCACCGAGAGTCGAAGACCACTAGCTAGTGGAAAAAGCTCCTTTTCGTCGTGAGGTCCGAGTCTTTGAGATAATATAACATACGCAGTTGAGCTATGTCTTCGCACAGCGTTGTATCCAGCTTGGTAGTATTTTTTGAGCATGTCTAGTGTCACTCCTGGTGACATTGGCTCGTTCAGAAGCTCCACGGCAAATAGACTTGGGCTGTTAGCGTAACGCCTTGTTAGAAACTCGATCACATGACTGTGCTTTGGATATTGGCGTCTGATTTCCCCCAGTCCTGAGATCCATCTCGTGACGAGCTGTGATCGTTGCCATTTTGGGATCCTTCCGCTGCGTGGAGATCGACGATGACCTTCAACTTATACTTCCTGCATTTCATTAGCCACAGTATCAATAAATTCAGCTACTTCATTTTATATAAAAATAGTTGAAATTTTTGAATGTACAAGAATTAGGCCTTACTGTGCCCATCGAAAGGCTCTATCTAGAGCGGCTAGCGAGCCTCCAACATAAGGCTTGGGAGGATTCGGATCGCTAGCAATCCACCACCCAACTGGGATACGGACTGCGTTCAGTCCATGAGATGCTATGAATCTGAAGTCTTCTTCCACTATGTAGGTGTTCCAGTGATCCTGCTCACCAATTTTAAATTCGGTTAATAAATTCAAGTACTATACATTTATTCTTAACTTGAGTTGAATCCAACTTACATTCATTACTTGAGCAGCCCTTGACCCATAACCATTAGTGACCTGAAACTCCCCCTGCATCTGCTTTGTAATGCCCAGCTCAAAGACTGAAGGATCATTGTTTCCCCACTGGCTTTCGGTATTCGTGTTATCCGCTGTCACCAAATCCTGTGTTTTAGCCTACAATATCATACACAGGTACACCGTATTAAGCCTTTTTATATGCAGGTCATTTGAACAATTTGAATACATTGCTAGTGACAACTGATGCATTATAACTGTTTTGAATCATATTACCTGCAAGAACTTGCCATTTGATGACCGAATTCGAAACCTGTTGCCACCAGCAGGATTTTTGAAAATCGTTAAGAGTTGAGGTTGGCTGGCAGTTGTTGCATAGGTCAACATTCTGATGCCATCTCCATCACTATCATACCCTACAAACTGTTTGTTGAATACTCTCATGTAGAATGTATTCTCATTGACCCTCCATAGCTTCAAAAAGAAAATAAGAGAGGAAAAAGTCAACATCTTATCACAAAAAATAAATTAAAAACTGATGATTGTGAATGGAAATTGTTCTTACTCTGAAGCTCTCCCAGCCGGAAGCAGAAGCTCTGTTTGCAACGAGATTGCCTGCACCGCCATTCTCTGCGCTTACATACTTTCCCAAGAATACAGACTTTAACTGCACCTCAGTACCATCCTAAACAAATTTATCATAGATTAATTGACTGTATATCAAACACACATAGGTTTAAACATATCGAAGTTGTACCAAGAAATCCTTATTGACGATTCCATCAAAGAGAGAAGGTTGGATCCAGCCTTCAGTGACCAGCCACCCTCCGAGATTCACAGCCTTGATGTTCAGCTGGGCTTCAGCCGGAGACCAGAGAGCATAGCAGCAAAAGAGAGCAAAAAGATGCTTAGTAAAAGACATTTTTGAGATGCGATATAATTGTGGTTACAATTTTATAGCCGTTGTGTTCTACTGCTGGATAAGGCTTATGTTGAGTGTGCTAAATATCAAAAAATAGTTTTCTAGCGGTTGATATTATTTACATTGAGTTGTAAGGATAATTATTTATTTTGTTCGCTACACTGAATTTAGTAGTTTGAATGTCCCATTGTGTTATTCAATACATAATACCAAAACATTTAGTTCACATTAGGTGATGCTCCTCATTTTGGTCGAAATAATGGAGATTGTGGCGAAGATTTGGAATCATATTCAAAGTTGGTGTGCTGAAAACTTGTGTATTGGAGACAAAGCGGTACTATCAAAGTCAATTCTGGTTGCCATTACTATATTGTTCCCATTCCCAAGTAGAGGTCCTATGGCATTTTATTTTTTTCATTATTTGTATTTTTGATTGAACTATTTGCACATTTTGACTTTATTTTGTACATTTTGACTAATTCAATAAGAGACAAAAAAGTAAAAAAATGAGATTGTGAATCATTGGATCAATTTGATCCAACGGTTGTTCGCCTGGGTCTCAAGATCTCAAACTTAATCTTAGGTCTCAAATGATCCGCTCTCTCCCAACCCATACACACAAGAAACTTTAAAACCAAATTCTTTTTGCTAAATTTAAACATATGGGGAAAATATTGTGGTAAGATTCCCTCTAAAATTAAAGTGTTTTACTACGAAGGTCTTCCCACAAAGCGAATGTAGACGATATTTTTCAAGATGCCATCTATGTATATGATTGCTAGAGACTAGCTCAATTGAGATTTTGGTCTCAATCGACAGTCTAGGCATTGACATTTGCTTTAGGCCAGAAAAAGCCTAGGACCGGCCCGAGAAAAGTCCATCGAAGCTCATAAAAGCCCATCCTTATAACGTATCGGATGGACTTGGGCTTTGTTTCGAAGCCTTAGGCCTCCAAGCCCATCCGAAGCTCGACAAAAATTATCGATATATATCAAATATATTAAGTATTAAGAGCAATTATTCCAATCTAAATAAGATATTTTCAATTATATCTAATTATTTAATATTATACGCTCTACTTCACATCATTTTTTTCATTTCATTATCATATATATAGATAAAAATTATAAAACATATCAAATATTATTTTAAATACATTTTTATGTATTTTTATTATTTTTAAACTTTCAAAAAAATTAAATTTTATTTACAAATGTGATTTTTTAAAATAAATTATAATTAGTATGAGCTTATAGACTGGGCTCGGACTGAATTTTAGTAATAAACCGCAAATATTAGGGTCGGACCAAATATCAATGCCTAGTTGAGACTCATGGTCTCATTTGATAGCAAAATCTCATCATTGAATCAAATTTATCTAACGGTACATTGATGGAGCGTATTTATACGATCCATCATTGTCTTATTTCCATCTATTTTTATATGTTTTGTTTGTGAAATATTACATTTTCGTAATGTTTTGCATTTCAGGCATATTATGACTGCAAGAGAGCTTTTACACGCTAATTGAGCATTTTAGGCGAATTCGGATCAGGAAGACGAATAAAAGAGTGATTTCAAGCTGGATGACATCATGCTGACGTCAGACATGGACGCTGAAGAGATTATTTCCGCGGACGCTGAAGGAATTAATTAAATTCTTAAGGGTCCGCGGGAAATATTCATTAAGGGTCCGCGGATCTGTCTGGCCCAGCCCAATTCGACATCTCTAGCTACATTATAAATAGGGTGTTAACCCTAATTCAAAAGGGAGCCTGGACGGCCACAAGCAAAGTTTCCTCTTCAAACTCAATTTTAAATTCCATGTTTTGTAGTAGTAGCTAATTCTCAGTTTGGGGAATTTAGTTGCAACTTTGTATGAGTCCATTGAATAGCATGTTTTAATTTAGTGAATTCTGTTCTTATTATGAATTGCATGCTTTGTTATTTGCTTGACCTAGCCTAGCGGTGAAATTAGGTTTATATCAATTGCATGATATTTAATTGAGTTGTCATAGTAGCAAAGCCTAGCGGTGGAACTATTGTGGTAGTTTGATTAGGTAATTGTTACATCTTCTTGGGACTCTAGCGGGTAATAGAAGATAGAACTAGAATTAGGTAACGACCCTAGCGGGACTATCTAATTAGAACAATTATAATTTACTAGATTGATGCATGTCTGGTCTATGATTACTGGTTGTAACAAGATTCCCTTAACTGTGTTTTCTTTTATTAGTACTTTTAGTTGTAGTTACAAACTTTCAAAACCCCCTTGATAGGAGTAGGATTAGCTAGTAGCATAACTCTTAGACTAGATTACTTTCCCTTGGGTTCGACCCTGCTTACTACTGTACTAGTATTGAGTAGGAATATAAATTAAGATTTACATTGCACAACGACGCGCTGTCATACATATTGCAAAAGTCTATGTTTTTTGTTATTTTGTGCATAAACCATAAGTGCAATTTATAATTTTATCCCCAGTTACAGCTTCCGGAGGTCTGAATCAGTTAACGAAATGGAATTGCGAAGACGCAGCGAAACCCTAAAAAACTGCTGAAGAGGGTTTGTAGAGAGAGTGAGAGAGCTCTGCGTAACTGCAATTTGATATTACGAATGAATTTGGGCATTAAATGTGGCTTTTATATGCGTACTTCGTTACGGTCCGTCGAGGTTCACTTTGTCGGTTCAATTATTTGATTTTCAGGTAACCAAATGATGGGAAAAGTATTGGAGGACGGATAAAAGACGTTGATTATTTAATAAAAGACGTTACTTCGTTAATCTTCAAATTTAGATATTTGATGATTTTGCAAATTTTTTGTCTTGCTCTCTTACATATTCAACATGTTTCACCTAATCTTAATTCATCAAATGATAATTACAAATGTTATATGTAAGTAAGTAACAGTTCAAATATGGACCAGTGAAGTAACTGAAGTCATCCAGTTTAACTAATTGGGTTTGGTTATAGGCCCCAAGTCGATGCGGGCTTTGCTCAATATTGCATTTTATACACAATTTTATTACAAACATCGGGTGTGGGCCTCAAGTTACAAGATTGATATTGCAGAGAAAAAGTTTTGGGAAGCTTCAATCTTTTGCACTAAAAACAACATATTTCATCTCCACAATGTTCTTTTAATCGTGCGGTTTATTTACTCTTCAACTGAACCAATCAACATACCCCACGTCTACTTCCTAACCGAGATTATTTCTCTGAAGGTTCAACGTTATCATCATTTCATTATCCCGGCAGTCTCGGTTACTAGTTCTCTTGGACGGACTTTAATATTCAGCTCGTTTGTTAGCATATTCTTTGGTACTGAGGCGAAGTATCTCATACACTCTAAGCTTAGTCAATTTTTATTCTGTGTTCGAGGTCTCCATTCGCTTTGTCAATTGGGATTAAATCCTCCTTATGTACCTTCTGAGTCTTAGTAATCGCTCGATCAAAAAAAACTCCACAATGTTTATGGATAATTTTTACTGCCACTATTTTTATGATCTTTATCACAAAGCATATGACTTATGAGATTGGAAGAAAATTCATCAACCATCCTCTGCTTTTTAAATTCATCCACTCGATTAAACTAAATTTACTTTAATTTCACATGTCAAATTAATTTTAATCAACTTGACAAAAGTTATAGTCTCTTTTGATCACAAATTTTAATTGCAATATACCATGAAGGAATAAATTTGCTGAGGATCATTAAATATTTGTAAGAATATTAGACATAATGTCTATTAATAATTTAACTTGATGGGTAAAAAAATTCTAGTTTCGTAAACGAAATTATAAAAATAGTATGTTTCACATGATCCCGAACCTACTATATAATTATTAAATATAAACCTCTTTTGAGATTTTAATTCGATATTTTGCTTTGAGTAAATAAAATCACGAGCTTGCATAAAGTCAATTAAGCTCAAAATGATCCACTCAAAAACTTTCACTGTAAGCTACACATAAATGTGAGTATTTTGATACACTAAAGGGCTGTAGGGACACAGGCCGGCCGCCACTCCGCCCACATCGGTCTACCCATTCTAATTTAATTAGGGTCGGTTCACTTTGCACTATACACAACTTATTATCAATTCTAATCTGATCGAGCAAAATTAATCAAATACATGCACCAAACATCATTAATGTTTGACGTTTATCTAATTTCGATTTGATCGATATTGTCAACAATCTGATCTAATGTTGTCGGAATACTTTTGCAAAAGTCGCGCATTCTATCCATTCCATTCCATGTACCGAAAGTCATTCGGCTGCATAAATTAAGATCAATGGAGAGGTTAAGATAAGTTTTGAGTGCCCTTGTGCCGTCCACACTAAATTTGATCACAATGCATAGTCCAAATTATAACGTACAATACCAATAATTAAAAAGGTGACAAACATTGTGCCATAAACATTGCACACTGACTCAAAGCATGAGAGGAGATATGGACTACCCCATAAACTCGGGGTATGTATGAGTACGAGCATGAACCTTGGTTAGAGAACCCCTTACGACTAGGAATGGTCCTAGCGCTCCACACCATACTATTTAAGGCGAGACATTTTGATATGGGCACGTGTATATATTATTATGGTATATCCTAAACATGAGACAGACAGACAGCCTCTGAACGTAAGTTACATGTTGTTGTACTGTCTCCATTGTTCGATATATATACATTCATTCATAGCTCAAATTTGACATTCAGTTTTCAGATCTATACTTAAAATATAAAATATAACAACTCATAAAACAAGCAATTTATAAACCATTAGCTTGAAGTTTTTATACGAATTTCAGATAAAAATAGTTATGCGAAGTAAATGGAAAATGTGTGCATCTATGAATGACATTGACACCATTTAAATTTTATAAAATGTTGAATCTTATTCGGGTATGTGAATACCTAATATCGTCATCATGACTGACTTACATTTTTTTTTTTGATCAAATGACTGACTTACATTTGAGGCAATGGTAGCTAGTGGGTGAGATAAATACAACAAAATAAGTAAACAGAAGGATGCAGCTGGTGTAATGCAAGATGCAGACATCCAGACAACTACTGGCAATCGCAGCTGGCACTGCATGGATGCATATATTCAAAACAAATCACTCCATGCATATCTCTTCGATCCAATGTGCAGAAGAATCAATACCATCATCATCATAGATAAGGTTTGAATTGACCATCTTCACATCAGCAAGATAATGTATCATAAATAATCAGACAGCTAATTAATTCAGATTAATCAGTAGGTTAATGTTTAATGAGAGAAGAGTGATGAGTTGGACAGGAGGTGAGACCTAGAGACATGCAGCGCTTCTGTCGGATCGAAGCAAGCAGTCCATGCTGTGTGACACATTCGGACTAGCATTATTCTCTCGGTCTCAATATTCGACACAACTCGAATTTAAATAAATTTCTTTCCTATTCGAGAATGGTCGACACAATATTAAATTAAATGTTAGCTCAGTGTCAAATTTAAATGTCACACGTATGTAATAACAACACATTTGACTTTGTTGATCATTACAATAATTAATTATTGATGACACGAAACAAATTATAAGTAATTTAATTAATCTGTGAATTATTGATATAGATGTAATTAAATATAGATTAATTGGAGCAGATAATTATTACTCACGAGGCATTGTAAGTATGTGATTCACGGGAGTGATATACAAAATGATCATCAGTTATCACCGCATAAAGCTTGTAGTAGATTAGTTCTGACTACATGTGTATAAAGCAGGTGGCTGCGAATCTAGAAAAATGATAAGAAATACATTCTAACTTTATCCACTTTTTGAATGTGAACAAAAATATATACATGTAGAATTTTTATTCTAAAATATTTTAATTTTTAAATGCAAAATAAAAAACGTTTAATAACTAAAAACTGATTCGATTTAAACTAAAATCAATATTTTTATAATATCACAGTGATCCAAACATATTTTATAAAAAGTTATCACTATTTTCCATTTATGACAAAACGTACTTTAAGTATTAAATAATCTCATTCTTTAAATAAAATTAGCTAATTATAAACACACCCAATGGAGTCCCCCACGTGAGCCCAAGGGTAAATCACACGTGCGTAAGATAAGGTATTGTCACAGCATAAAATTTGGCATGTTTTTTGATACACAAAATTGGCTTATTTTTACAATTAATAAAAAACCTTTTTCCAACTTCGGAATTCAAAATCTTATTACAGAGTATTATTTTAGTGCGATTTCATTATATTTATGTGTTTACAGATCAATAAAAATTAATTGTAAAAATGTTTTTAACCTAATAGACACAGACAGTGAAGTGTCGATATATTTAACATGTTTACCAAAATAAATTAGTCATGAAATGACAAACTTTTAGTAAAGTTTATGGTTCAAAAATTCTCATTAAAGTCATACGGAGTAGTTTTTTTTGGATGGTGACATCTTTTCAAGACTTAAAGATCATTGATGACAATGCTTTAATAACCCCTAGTACTTACATGATCATAGCTTAGCTGTCAAATGTCAATTTATCTAGAAATCCAGAACACAACAATGCATCACGATCATCAAGTGACCGATGCAGCTGTACCATAGACGCTCCAATATTCAATTTACAGTGGACAACAGCTCAGCCAGCTACTCTACTCATATTTCAATGAAATTTACTACTCCATGATCAATGATCAAATATATATATTTTAATCAATAACAAATTGTATATATTTATCAATTGGATTAGTTATAATTTTATTAAAATTGAATTGAATTTAAATATGTAGAGTTTTTGTTTAATTAAAATGAGAATAAGGGAGACAGCAAACATGTCTCGGAAACGCACGAACATAAAAATATGTTTTACACACCCCATTGACGCGGATTTACTAACACTTTCCTCTGCTGCTTCCTCCGACCCACTCTCTTGCCGACTATAAATAACACCCATCTGCTTCATCCAATCTCATCCTCATCAAACAATCTCACATTTCTCCACCTCCCAAAACCCAATTCGATCTTCAATACATACTGACTTCAGAATCCCAAAAATATTTAACAAATGGCGAAGGCCTGTTCTGCAAAATTCCTTGTTTTTCTTTGTGTTGTTTTAATGACTGTTGGAGAGTCTTTGGCTTCCAGGAAGCTTCAGGAGCTTGTGGTTGACAAGCCTAATTTACTCAAGTACCACAACGGTCCATTGCTTAAAGGTAAAATGGCCATTGACCTTGTATGGTATGGAAACTTCAAGCCGTCCCAAAAGGCCATTGTCGCGGACTTTGTAGCTTCTTTATCATCGTCTAAAGTTGAGAAGAAGAGGACGGTGCAACCTACCGTTGCGGCGTGGTGGAAGACTACAGAGAAGTATTTTAACAACTCGAGTCCTTTGGTTCTGTCTTTGGGAAAGCAGATTGTTGTCGAACGATACTCGCTCGGCAAATCACTTTCCCAAGATCAGTTAGCCAAACTGGCATCAGCCAACAATCGTCTAGGAGCCATCACTGTTGTTCTAACATCCAGCGATGTGACTGTTGCTGGACAATGCTCGATTTGCGGAAAGCACGGATCGGTTTCTACCGGACTTGTTGGAGGTAGACGTTACAAAACGCCTTTCATTTGGGTTGGAAACTCGGAAACTCAATGCCCAGGACAATGCGCTTGGCCTTTCCACCAGCCAATTTATGGTCCGCAAAGTCCACCTCTGATAGCACCCAACAACGATGTAGGTATCGACGGAATGATCATCAACATTGCAAGTCAATTAGCTGGTACCGTTACAAATCCGTTTGGCAACGGATATTTTCAAGGCCCAGCCAATGCGCCACTAGAGGCTGCTTCGGCTTGTCCGGGTATATACGCTAAAGGTGCGTACCCCGGGTATGCAGGGGACTTGTTGGTGGATAAAACAACCGGGGCAAGCTACAATGCGAACGGTGTGAATGGAAGAAAGTATCTTGTTCCGGCTTTGTATGATCCTTCTTCTTCGACCTGTTATACGATTGTTTGAGACTTAATGATCTGCGGCACACTTGTTGATGTAAATAAACAACTGGTTTGGAGAAAGTAATTTAATGCTTAGTATTACATACGTTTCTTTATTTCAGATTGTGATTTCTTTTCTGAATTACATATGGGAATTGTTAGTGTATATTGAATTAAACTCAAGAAATGGTGATGTTAACATTGGTTCAGTATCATCGGTGCGTGTAATTCCATCAATCAAACCCACCTTATTTTTGGAGAAAGGATATTGTCATGGCAGGTCGGCACAAAAATTAAGTTGATGGGCCTTAAGGAAAATATAAAATTTAATTTTAGTATGTAAAATACGAGGCCTTGCATTATCATGTTTTTCCATTTTTAGACTGTTTTGTCGTATTTTTGTTATAATTAAAATATCTGATTTGCATATTTTAATTGATATCATCCACATATAATTATTTTCATTTAATTCTAAAAATAAAATCAAGAAAAATGGACCTAAAGCATGGGGTTTAGTGGCCTCACTCTTGGGTCACACGCATGTTTAAATAATTCATACTCGGCTCGATTATGATTGTAAACGATTCATATAAGTGCTCCATAAAAATTCCATCAATATTCTATTTATACACGTTTAGGATATATTAAATTTATCATATTATTAACAATTAAATTAAATTGTTATTTATTTATTTTATTTTTTTGATACAAAAATTGTTATTTATTAGTATATGTGTATGATTGAAAAAGTTTTGATCGAGCAATTTGTTTATGGAGCTCGTTTTGACCAATTTCGAGTCAGAAAGGAGAATAGTAACAATATTTCGAAACGAATTCGACCTTTACTATTTAATACCGGATGAATTTCGAGTAGAGTTCGAGCAAAATATATACAAACAAGTTCGAATCTCTACAATACTCAGCTTAACTCGACTAGTCTGCACCCTCTGTTTGTATAATGCCCATTTAATTAAAGAAATTTAACGAAATTAGATAAGACTGTAAATATAAAGAGACAGATGTCGCTCTCTCCCTCAATTTACCCGCCAATTCCAACCCCAATTAATTTCAATGCAATCCGAGCCAAATTAAGCATCGTCAATGAAATTCGATTGATTCTCAAAATCACACATCGTTGTTGACGATCGGCTGATTTCCGATGAATGTCAATTCAGATCCGATTTATTTTTCTGCGAATTTAATTCATTCATTCATTCCTGGAATTAATTTATATTAACGCAGCGAGCGAGATGGAGCAACTGCAGGAAGAGATTACGATGAGTTCCGCTTCGTCTGAGAATAAAGAAGATTGCACCACTGATTCTGAAGAAATGCAAAACAATCACAATAACGACGACGTTTCTTCTGATGATCAGAATAACAAGCTGAATAATAAGACCATGTCGAAACTTCCGAGTTCTAAGAATTTTGTGTTTCGTGCGCCTCAAGAGAATTTCAGCATTCAGGATTTTGAGTTAGGAAAGATCTACGGCGTTGGATCTTATTCCAAGGTACACATTTTATTAAGTGAAATTCACGTAAATGTTTTGAATATGATGAACTAATTATCGATTTTGATCGAAAAATGTTTTTTTGTAGGTGATCAGAGCGAAGAAGAAAGACACGGGAGTTATATATGCTTTGAAGATAATGGATAAGAAGTTTATAATGAAGGAAAATAAAACTGCGTATGTTAAAATGGAACGCATTGTTCTTGATCAATTAAATCACCCTGGCATTGTCCAGCTTTGCTTCACTTTTCAAGATTCTTTTTCCATATGTAAGCACTTCTTTTAAATGTGTGATTCACCTTGGAACATTCCTGCATTTGCTGATTCTGTTCACGTGTTGACAATCTGTAGACATGGGACTTGAATCATGCGAAGGTGGGGAGCTTTTCGATCAAATCACCAGGGTATGTCAATCAACACTTTTGACTTGACTTAATAATTTTCTATACCAGGTGTTTTACTATGTAAAACTACTTCCAGATCATTTAGATGCAATGTGTTTGCAGAAAGGTCGGTTGCCAGAAGATGAAGCTCGTTTCTATGCTGCTGAGGTTGTAGAAGCTCTCGAATATATTCATAGCATGGGACTTATACATAGAGATATTAAGGTATATTTCATTTACATAGTTAATTCTGTCTTAGCAAAAAAAATCTGTCTTAGCAACCTCCGATACTTATTGATGCTCAATGCTGTTATGCTGCAGCCTGAGAATTTGCTTCTTACCTCTGATGGTCATATTAAAATAGCTGATTTTGGGAGCGTGAAGCCAATGGAGGATAGCCATATCACAGTCCTCCCAAATGCAGCATCGGGTATGCTTAGGCGTTGATTATCTTGTTATCCATGACGCATATGCTACATAAAATGATATGTTTACTGTTTTATGCTACAGAAAATGAATTGTTTACTGTTTTGTAACAGATGATAAAGCTTGCACTTTTGTGGGAACAGCAGCATATGTTCCTCCGGAAGTTCTTAATTCTTCCCCTGTAACTTTTGGGTAAGAAGAACTACCTATCTACTTATTCTGAGGCATGGAAAATATAAGTGGCCACACTAGATATATTCATTGTGAGTTTCTTCAGAAAAGCAATTACTTATGTTTGGTATTCAAATAACATGTTTCCGACCTCTTCAATGATTTCCACAGAAATGACTTGTGGGCTCTCGGTGCACTCTATATCAAATGCTTTCTGGTACACCTCCTTTTAAAGATGCAAGTGAATGGCTTATTTTTCAAAGAATTATAGCGAGGGATCTCAGATTTCCGAATTATTTTTCTGAGGATGCTAAAAACCTCATTGATCGGTTATTGGTAAGATACCTCCATTTATTCATCAACATATATTTTCTGTTTCCTAGAAAAAAAGAAAATGAAAATGTCTTTCTGTTGTCTGTCTCATACATATTTATGCAGAGTCTATTGCCTTTTGATGATAAGAAATACACTTTAATTTCCTTTTAGGATAAAGATCCCCTCAGAAGGCCAGGCGTTGGACCTGATGGTTATGATGCAGTGAAGAAGCACCCTTTTTTCAATGGTGTCAATTGGAAAAAGTTGCGGAGCCAAGTGCCTCCAAAATTAGCGTTGGATCCAAAATCTGAGATGAACTCCTCCCGGAATTCCTTAAATTTTAGAAGTAGTTCACTTCGACAACCTGAAGGGATTGGTAGTCCTAGTGCTTCAGCTGGTCACGTAACACGACATGCGTCAATTGACTCTTTTGACTCCAAATGGTAACTCTTAAGGCTGAAACAATTGTTTAGCTTTCATTGCTAAAACCTTGCTATTATTAAATGCATGTTTGTCATCAAAGTTTTATGCCCTAAGAGCATGAATTAACAGCAGGCTCGTTGACCTGTCAAATTCATGGTGTGGATATGCAAAAAATCCCGATAAAGAGAAAAGAAACATTTATTTATCAGTCTGTATGTGATATGTTCACTGTTTTGAAATACTTATTCATGTTTTGAAATGTACAGGCAACAGTTTCTGGAACCTGGTGAATCTGTTCTCATGATTTCCATGGTGAAGAAACTACGTAAAATAACGAGCAAGAAGGTGCAGCTGATTCTGACAGATAAGCCAAAGCTGATATATGTGGACCTTACTAGACTTATGGTGAAGAAAAGCATTACATGGTCAGACAACCCTAGCGATCTTAATGTGCAAGTAACCAGCCCCACACATTTCAAGATTTGTACAGTAAGTTCCCTTGCTCAGCTTATATGTCGCGTAATATCTGCCTTGAGCAACATGAAGCCATCCTCTTTTCTTAAGGTGAAAGTGAAAGGATAAATAAAACAGTTTTACTAATTTTGGAACTGTATGTTGTTTAAAGATTTTGAGAGGACAATTATTTAATTAAAGCTTAAATCCATTTGAGATTACATTCAGTTGTTACATTCAATGCGCAGCCAAAGAAGGTGATGTCTTTTGAAGATGCAAAACAGAGAGCAGTGCAGTGGAGGAAAGCCATAGAGGATCTCCAAAACAGAAGCATTTGAGGTTTGAATTTGTCCTTGTAATTAGTCTCTGAAGTTGATGGCATCATGGGATATTGACTGGAGTGAATTTTTGTTACTGTATTGTACCCAATTTTGTTTCCTATGATCTTCATAAATAAATTTATGATTTTTGTATATTCAATTGGCTTTCTTCTAAAGTCTTTTTGCTCATTTTAAGAGTCAAGAGAAGCAGATTGCAGTGTTTCCAAATTTCTAAAAGTATACCAGAGTGAAGTCGCAAATGATCGATACATGGTCGTTCTAGGAACAAATGTTGAACACAGCAACTGTGTGTTAGATCATATGGAGCCAATAGTCATTTACAGTTACATAACAGCCAGTGCAGTAGTCTGCCCCAAAAAGGAATGTCACTATTCAGGTTTTCCAGTTGATTTTTTTTGGTTTGTATTTTCTCGAAATACTGGTTTTAATCGAAGGGTGAGGTGAATTCATGGCCACGGAGATGTAGTAAATCGACCCATGCCATCAGTATTCTCTTCGGGCGATACTTTCAGGTATATACCCCAGATTCAGAGTTCATTCCTACAAGGAGTGCATCCAAAAAGGCACTGAGGCTGACAATGTACATGTAAAATTTGAAAGAGTTTGAGTGGATAGGCAGTGGTCGTATAACATCAGGAACTGTGATTATAACTAAACAATTTTCGTTTGCTTTTTGCACGACAAGTAGAAGATGTTACTAATACCTATTTATGGGTTACTGTTTAAGTTGCAATACAAGGACATCTTGGCTGCTCGTCACAAACATATGTATCTACTCTTAGAGCATCCACAATGTTTGTGGACATTTGACATTTTTTTGGGCCTCAAAATGTCCACATAAACTCAAAATGTCCACAACATTTAAATGTCCAAACTACTCCAATGGTTGCCCATTAACCACATGATATATTACTTTGCAAAAGTTGTTTGTAGTAAAGTTGTACCATTTAATTGCATTAAATAAATAGATAATAAGAACAATAATTAAATAAAGGCAAAAGTAGGAAAGTATCTAATGGACGCCAAAGAGGCCGCGCCCACTTTTCCTCATTTCACTACAACGGCAAAAATGAACAAGATATGTGGACATGGACAATTGCACATGTCCCAAAGCTCCAAACGTCCACGATTGTGGATGCTCTTATAGACTCCTTTGGCTTTCGGAGCTTTGGCAATCTCTGCACACGATATGTTTTAAAAAAACTACCCCATCACTGATTACATACTTCCAAAGAGTGAGCTTGAATATATCTAATTGTGAAGCTTGCAGATTAGATTACTAACTTTTCAGCGAGAAATATGGGACAGCCTTAAACAACCGTCCTATAAGAAGATTCATAACTTAGCCCCCTTAGCTATGCCAAATGTTGCCTAATGTACAACAGCCAGTCAGGGTCAGCCTTCGTTAAGTGAAAGCCATATATTACATCGAAGGAAACCGAACAAGAAAATATAAAAAAGTTCCAACAAAACACACTGAAACACATAAATATTAAAGAAGGCAAGTAAAGAAAGGAAACAAAAAAGGGTCAAAGGCACGCCAGATAAAGCTTTGGATGGGTCCACTGAATTTGTATGGTACTTGAATGCAGCTAACCCCACATCCCAGGTGCATAGTCTGACTGATGATGCTTTAGCAAACTCTATGCCATTAGCCATGTCTTCTTGTCACTAATCCGGCTACTGCATACTTTATCCATACATGAAGAACCTCTCTTTTCTCAGTTTTCTACATACTTTATCTTCTTGTAGAGTTCACAAGCTGGCTATTGTTTCCAATCTCAATCATTTTACAAGGCATGCCTTCTTAAGCACTTGACTTTGGAACCAATACTCCTCTCATAATGCAGATCTCTTGCAATATACTTCTCCAGATAGAACCAAACTTATTTCGCACAAGACTGCTCAAACTAACAGGGAAGAGAAACTACTGATAGTTATGTTGAGGCAAACGACGGTATGCAATGTAATTTACAGATGCAATAAGATATGCAACAAATGCGGCATCTATGGTTGAGGAATAGTTGCCCAATCCTCTCGGTGCCTCACATTGCCTTCTTACAGCGTCCCACCAACTTATTTAGCACACAACTTAAACCGGAAACACGAAACTGAAATGCAGTAAGGGGATGATTTGGGGTGTTTAATAAAGGACTTACGTGGTGGACTCAAAACCCAAGTCTTTGGCTTTGAGCTTTAAGGATAGTAAGAAATTGATGGCTTCATCAATGACTTCAATCGGAGTCGTACCATTTCCACAGGGAATCATGCTTTGCAGTGCACGGACTGTCTCACGTATAGAGTCCTTCCTGGCTCGCTTCTTTCCAGAGAGAGAATCAGTTCCTCCTGAATTACAAATTGCTACGCTACCACAACAGGAATCTGTGTCATCATCAACACAAAATGAACCATGACTCTCAGTGATGTGATCATCTGTGAGAGCTATTCTATTCCTTCCATCAGACAATTTTTGCCTCTTGGCCGGCTCTTCATCAGAACTAGCGACATCTTCTCTGATTACCTCAAAACCATTTAGTTTGTCATGAATAGTCAATGAGCTAGGGGAGTGATCTGTACTGGTTACTTCATCTTCTTCACCATAATCACTGTCAGCATCGTCATCTGAATACATCAAAGCATTTAGTTCTTCAGTGTCTTCATGCATCTCACTTTGAAGATCAACTCCACGGTCCTCATCAAACTCACTTATGTCAAGAAAACCATCCATAAAAAGTGTGTCTGCATTTCCCATTCCCATCATATTAAAACCATCTTGCTGAGGAAAGATAGCCGCGTCCGACTGCTTTTCTGTCCAATGAGATAAACAATGCACCGGAGGAGCTCCAACACCTGAACTATAAATCATGGTTGTTTGATCACCAGTCTGATCAAAGACAAGTAATTGCTTTTGACGAAACTGACCACCTGCATTATGGTTGTCATCCTTCTTACTAGTTGCAGGTGACTCTACAGTTAAATGTTCTTTCAGAACAGAGTTTGGAGGAAACATTGCTTGTCTGAAAGTTGACAAACAATAAAACCAACCGTGTGGTTCGCCATGGTCCAAATGGGGTTGAGGTGGCTTGGCCGATGATGATAATGGGAAATCCTGGCCAGTGGAAATTGTGGCAGGCCAAGGATACGGATAACTGGGCAGTTGATACTGCGACCCCAAGTATTGTCCATTCCGAGCATCTGTGAAATTCACATAAGGGGCTTGGCCATCAAAATGTTGCTGAGCAGGCCAGGATCTGAAATCCTCACCCATATTATGAAAAACAAGTGACTGAACCTGAGTGTCACAACGGCAATCTGCAAGACAATTCCAGGTCAATCAATGTAAAGAATAACAGCGAGAATTGCGAAAAGGAAAAAACAAACAGCAAATTCAACACCTTACCTGGAGAAATACAATGTTGTATCCTAAGCTGGTGAACTCTTGTCTCTCTTGCGCAAACAAATTAAAATCCAAATCTTCAACTAAAGATTAATATGAAATACGGTAAGAAATAAGCAATCTACGTTACAGGCTTCAACAGCTGGCGGAAATATTCAGCCTGCAAAAGATAAAAGTTTACATATTAGCTCATTGTTGTGATAAGTGTTAAGCCTTCAATGCAGGAAGCCAGGAAGTAATGTGTATTATCATCAGCATTATGTCAAAATATGATATGCTATGTAAAGAGCGCAAATATTAACATGTAGTGATCCATCCAAGCACAAACCTGACAATCTTGAAGAGGTTGGAAGCAAGCAATTACTCTAACAATTATGGTGGAACTCCCGGCAACTCCATTCTCATGTTTCAAAGCCTTGAATTTGGTTTGGCCAGCTGCTTGGCACACCATAACTACGGAACGCTCTTTCAAACTCTAAAAGTTTTCAGTACCAGACTTGACTTATGAATGAATAAAAACCACCTAGATGCCGACGAGATTTCACAATACGATAAAATACTTGAATGATTGACTTACTACGAGGAAGGGCAGCTTACTATTAACTGGCTATGAGAAAGAGATTTCTAATAACTGACGCAAATTATTGACTGAGAGGAGAGTTGTCAAATGACTAGTTTGATCTAAGAAAATCTCTGAAAGCGAATGGAGATCAAAGCTGACTAAAATTCAGCTTATCATGCGGGTGAAACGAGGGAAAACAAAGAAATTAGACCCCATCGAAACAAACTCAAATATACTGTTGAAGAAATATTGCGAGAGGAACTGAGAAAACCAACTGATGCAACTTTGAAGCAAATCTACAGAATCACTCTACAATACAGGTTCAACAAATTGACTCTGCGGTACACGTCTACAGATAAACTCAGCGACCACAGCATGCTGTTTGTCCTCTCAATTTAATGCCCACTGTGATACCCGAAGCCCTGCAAACACAAACACAAACCCTAATCAGATCAAAACTCACTCCTAAACCATAATTCACACGCCACAAATTCAAAATTACCAAAATTGTACCAAATCATCAACCAACACACCTTTAAGTGACATCAAAATTCATATATTCAACGAAAAACGCATGATCTGAAGCAAAGCTTCTACATAAACCCTAAAATTCATCAAAATACCATCCAAACAAATCAAACTCCAAATTCGTAGATCTCAACTACTGCCACCACAACCAACACCAAAAGTCAACAATCGCACCATCAAATCATCTCTAACACCGAAATCATTATATCTTAAAATACAGCATGCAAAATTCTGCAAGGATGCAAACCTGAAGATCTGGAAGCGTGCCGAATAGAGAGATCAGAGTAGTCTAAAAGCAGAGGAGTGTGAGAGAGAGAGATTGTTTGTGTGACTAAAGATTGATTTCGTTTCAATGAGAATATGAGGGAGAGATGTGAATTTTGAGTTGACGAAAATGCCCTTGGGTGAGAGGGGTTGACACGCATGGAGTGGCACGTTTGGCGAGGTGTGGAAAAAATAAGCGTGGTGGTTGTGGCACGAGAAAAGTGGCGCGCGTGACTCGGTTTGTTGCTGTTTGTCTATCTGTCAGGATCCGATTCGTTTATAGACTCGTCATTGTCAACGTCTCGCTGTTACCCAATTTCTTCATTCCAATTAATTATACGTACGACGTTACCGTCTAACAGTTTTAATTATAATTATTATGAGGTTTTTAATTAATTAATTATTTTGACTTTCCATACACACCCTAATCATCGAAGCGTGCAAAATCCCATCCGACTTTAAATGCTCATAAACGTTCCATATGTTTTAGTAAATCTTTACCCAATTACGAGTAAAATAAGATAAAATAATCCAATTTTAAAGTTTGGCAATTTTTTTGGATTCAAATCTTGTACACTGTGTCGTAAACTACGTCATTTAATTCAAATTTACATCATTTTGATATTTATTAATTTTGATTTTTAAATTATCGATCGTTGTAAAACAATGTCGTATTGGATGAGCTGCAAATTATAGCAAGTTGAACATAATATCATTCCAATTTCCTAATATTATTATTGGTGATGATGGATAGTTTGAAGCTGAGGATAAGCAGAGCAGAATGATGTGAGTTTAGACAAAGATTCACTATGAGACACATGTATAGGCTATAATTAGGGAATGAGGTCCTACTAGAATTGATTCCCATATGTGCACACGCATACATTTACATAAACTTTCAAATTGATGTGAAATGGGCGTTGAACGTATATGATTCCCATCCATCACCAAAATGTTCATGTCTCTCTACTTTGCATCCTCATTCACTTTCTTAACTTATTATATATTTCTTATAAACTATAAAATGATCAATAACATCGAAAACGGATCATATATAAAGTTATCAGTCGCTGCTTATAAATTATATTACGGTTGTTATTTGCATTTTATGTAAGTCTAGTTTGTAAATTTCATGCAGACGTTATTCAATTTGCGACTACCAATTACATGAAAATGCGATTTGTGAAAATTGCAAAGTAAAAAAGTATGATGGGAGAAACAAAAGATGATGATTTGAGTCACCAGAGTAGTATCTTTAGGCACAAAAGAAAAGATCCGGCAACGGCATGAGGATGCCTTTAATTTATCACACTCACTACCACTACAACAAATTCTTAAATATCCCTAAGTTTCGTGAGCACTCAAATTAGTGTTACACTTTGTGATCATGTCTTGCATAAAACAAAAGCTAAGACAATGCCCAATTGTTTGCAATGAAGGGAACAATAATGAAACACGTTCGACTGGTTACACTTGATTAATGTTGGACACATTATAAAGGACAATAATTCTACGATAAACTTTTCGGAACCACACCGGCCACTGGTTTTTTTTGGCAAGCGTGGGAATGTTAGGGCGGACAAGGAACAAGGAAGGATGGTTGTAAAGGAAAAGATAAGTTTGATAAAGTTTTTATGAAACAAAGCGGAAAGAGGAAGACAAGAAAAATCTTGAGTGGGTAATGTTTTTTGTTATTTAAATTTTAAAATGCGTTTAAAATTGGTTGAGGTACAGAAAGATTCAGCCATTATATAATAAGTTACTTTTATTCATAGAACCAATGAGTACAAAACTATAAAATCATCAAAACAATCTTGAACTCTATAAATCACACGATTTTATAAATGTGGTTGTTAGTGCACATTCCATCCATTTTATCATAATTTTTTGCAGGTAATAATTTTTATGAGGAATTATATCTTACACGATATTGTTTTGACGTAATTTTAAACGATATTCTTAAATAACCACTAATATGGAAATGACATTTTTCAATAATCAAAGTTAGCACTTTTAAAAAAAATGGTCAAGGAATGGACAACCCCCATTCTCAAGCCAATTAAATTATTCCCCTCTACCCTACCCCGCAGAACCCCTGTCCTGCCCCCATCATGAATCGAACCCGGGTTGGCTCCAATGGTGACCCATTTGACTCCGACTCTTACCAACTGAGCTAACCCCTGATGGGTAAAGTTAGCACATTATGCTAGATGTTGAATGGTGAAATTAGCACAAGAGAATGTGTGACTTTTCAATAATCAAAGTTAGCATATTTTTCAAGGAGTAGCGGTCTAACGGTCAGTCATCCGGTCTGTGTGATTTCTGATCTCAGAGGTCCGTGGTTCAAACCCTCCCCAATGCATCTTCGCCTTGAGTCTGAAGTTTGTCAAGTCCTTGAACGACGTACAAATAAATTTAAAAAAAATATTAACAAGGAAATGAAAATGGAAATAGTTGATAATTTTATATAATATGAATATTTCTTTTTAATCAAAAACATGGAAATTATTTTTCTTTACAATTTATTCAGATCTCATAATAAACACAAAGAAGCACACAATTCTCTAGTAAAAAATAGAATACCTGACAGATAGAAAAATATGAAACTTGAAAGCATATATTTCAAATGGAGAAAATGTATATTAGAAGGATATTAAAGTTTATTGTAATTTTAAATTGTGTGTGGGACATAAGAGTCCACGGCGCCACTTAGTGCTTGGATTTTCCAACATAAACATTCACGCTTGCAAAGGTAAAGTAAAGGAAGACTATTACCACTAAGATAAATGGATCATCGGGCTTACACATTCCAAAAATCTCAAAGGGTTTAACTTGAGCAACGGGAATTACTAAAATATCATTCTTGAGGTTTGTAATACAAGCTGCGCTGGAAGCATCAGGAGTTCGTGTATACTGCATTCCGAACTCACGGATGCTGATATGTGACAAAAAGAGACTTAGATATTTAATACATCAAGAAACAATTTTTGATAATTTCATGAGTTGATCAAAATACTCCTGGATAGTGATGTGTAAAAGAATAAATGATAAGAATGTTTTTTCATTATGATCGTTGGTTTTTAGATTTTCCTTGTAATATATGGAATGACATAATAAAAATGGAGTCCTTACAAACCAATTTTCGATGGGGTCGGTAGTAAAACTTTACTACTACTACTACTAATTGATGCATACAAAATGCATAAATACCATAAATCCCACCTATTTTCAGGAAATAGTAATGACGGAGGATATATAGGTTTGACTCTTTCTATTCTCTAATACTTTTTATTAAGCACAATATTCGATGATATTTCATCTTTTGGACGATCGGTGCTTACCGAATGTCATTGCATTTAGTAAGTCTCTTAATCAAATGTATGTAGGGTTATTTAATTAACTAAAATCCAACCCACCTGTATGATGATAAAAATAAAGCTCAAGTGAATGATTTGAGCTTAGTCCGTTTAGCACTCATTCTGTCTCACTAACTTTTCTTGCATCTCAAGTGTGCATCAACTGAAGAAACTTAGAATTTATAAGAGTAGAAGTTTTACTGTCATCAACAAATCATGAATTTCTTACAAGTTTGAGATGAAAATGAAATATGAGAAAAATGAATTCGGAAACGTGGTTTTAAAATATATAAAAAAAATCCACATTTTATTAATGGAAATATCTGGTTTCTAAATTTATATTTTTCTCCAATTTTTTTCGTATGATCCAAATCGGAAATGCGGTTTTGAAACTAGGAACTAGTTGCCTCAGGTGCGTGCACAAATATGAATTCGAGTTGGGAAAAATCTTGCAGTATTGGTGGAAGATCAAAAACTACTAATGCTTTGTTTTGACGGATCAATCAAACACGTGCAATCCATAGGTTTGAATAATTAAGTTACAAGATCGATCTTATATGTCTGTTATAGCTTTTGTTGACTTTTTTGTTGGAAGACAAAATGCTGTATAATTATTAAAAGCACAAGTCAAATAGTTCTTATTAAATCAACATGTAATAACTTGTAAAATTATTTCACATTTACAAAGCAAATTTTTAGATCGCTAAAGTTGTCACTTATCTCAGTTCTTAACTATATATGATTCTCTCCTAATAAAATATTTAAATATAAAATTATAAAAATCACATTTTGTCACAGTGATGATGTTAAGTTGTTTAATATAAGCTGGGGGTACTCTATAAACTATGAACATATCAAGTGTTTTATATTAGTACTAGTGGTTTCTGCACATAAATATGTGCATGTAATTTTAATTTTATAATATAGTTAAATGAAATAATTATTCATTCAATGTATAAAATTAGGGATTCAAGTGGTTTTTTTAAAAACTACAAATCATCATTGAATGAATAATGAGAAGTGACGGTTTGGGAGATCGTGGGTGACAGTTGGAGAGGTGACGGTTTGGGAGATCGTGGGTGACGGTTGGAGAGGTGACGGTTTGGGAGATCGTGGGCGACGGTTTGGGAGATCGTGGGCGACGGTTGGAGAGGTGACGGTTTGGGAGATCGTGGGCGACGGTTGGAGAGGTGACGGTTTGGGAGATCGTGGGTGACGGTTTGGGTGACGGATTGAACCCGTCAAAAGCTGCTCCCGGATTCTTAATAGGGAGATTAGTACTTTGAGCACATAAATATCTGTGCATATAAATTAATTAATAATTATTCAATTTATTATAAAATAACAAATTTATTAAAATCAACTAATATGTGATAAGAGTATTTTAGGAAGGTAAAAGTGGCTTCACAAAATTAACTATCAATTAAGAGTCTTGCGTTTTAAATGTAGCGAGATTCGAGTTTTTTTGCACACAAAAGAATGGCTTAATACTTTTATAAGTCAAGTATATATTATTTTTCTTTACATATAAAAGTAGAATATTCAATATAATAAACTATAATATCAAAAAAAAATCATTTTGATGAATAATAAAAATATATTTTCCGATATAAAATAGCAGAGAAACGTAGCATAAGCGTGATGCAATGTAATCTTTGGGTGGCATGTAAATGAGATCTTGTGCTCTCTGTACGAGGCTTCCCGCTTTTGATGAGAATGCGATTATATAATTAACAAGATATCACTTTAAAGTGAAGATAGAGTGGATACAAAAGTTTCACGCCGATGACTTTCCTAGTCTTGTTTTACCAACTTAATAATACTCATTAACATCCAATCAAATCCAAAGAATAAAGAATACCAATTGGGCGAGAGGGAGCATCAAAACTTCTGTTTCATTTGGTAGACTTATACTCCCTCCGTCCCACAAAGTTTGTCCATCTTTTTAATTATTTGTGAGGTATAAAATAATCAAAATGGACAAACATAGTAGGACGGAGAGAGTATTACAGTATTTTTTTCATAAGTTACGATGTCGTTTCGAACAGACAATTGCCATTTTAATTCCGGCGCCAACCGGAACGTAGTAAGCGTGCTTTTGAACACCTTGGGCTTATTTTAATTTTTTGAACTATATCCGAAGCCCAAACCCATGACAAATTGGAAGAAAATAATAGGAGAATTCAATGGGGAGGAACTCACCTGTTTATGACAAGTTTGTTACAAAAAATGCATAACTTAGGAGTTAGAGTTGTCAAAGATAATCCATGACAAACCTGTTGAAACTAACAGCAGCACAGACACAGAGGGGAACATACTCAGTGAACAACGAAGTAAGGGCATTCCGTGAAACTTCTTAGAACGCAAGAAAGAATCTATAAGGCAGATTTGAGTTCTTTCAAAAGAGTAGTACAAGAATATATTAGAGGAAAATCTTAATCTTATTCCTATAAAAATAGAGAGGAAGTTGATAAGAGGAGTACAACTTCTCGAGAGATAAACAATGATCGTAAACAATATTCTGACGATCAGAATTGTATTGACGAGCTAAGCTATTGTAAGTATATTTACTACATAAGAGGTGTAAGAAGGACAATTCGCTACGAAATCTGAGGTAAATCGCTGTTACAGCAAAGTCCGTATTCACATCTGCATAAAAGTGCATTGTTCGTGTCATTCACGAGAAGAACAAAATATCAATATGAGTTATAATTTAGTGTGTAACTCGCAGAAGGTCACTACATGCGAAGGGTTCGCAGGGTCTTCACATGAATTCAGAGTAGTAGTAAGTATTACCATGTTAGAACACAGGTTGTGTAACGTGCTAATTTAGGTTGTGTTTGACCTGAAACAGTTTATGCTTAAGTTGTATCTGTCATTTATATTTGACTGAGATCTGTAAAAGACAAAAATGCTAAGTTTCTAATATTTTTAGTAGGACAAAATCACATCCAATCAAATTACTCACATTTAACTGATTGATTGTAATTGTACAATATATATTACAACAAGATAATCACATCCTTAATATTTTTCTTTAAGTTAAAATCTAATTGTTAATGTAAATTCCATGAATTTGTTAAGTAATTATTTATCATTATTATTACCTATTCCAAATTTAGCTTCAAGACAAGTCATACTCGTTAATTTGTTATTAGCACAAATAATCTGGATCCATTGAAATAATATAAGCCAAACAGAGTCCAGTGTTATATAAATAATTAAATAAACAATATTGTTTTATGCTCCGCTTGGTTGCATGGAAAAATGAGTGGAAAAGAAAATTTGATGGAAAATTCAAAGAAAAATATTTAGGTGTATTTGGTTGAAAGAAGAAAAATAAAAAATAAAAAATAAAACAATATAAATTTTTTCTCTTAATTTTTCTCATGAAAAATTAAAATCTTTTACATTTTTCATTAAATTTTATTTCCACTAAATTTTTCCGCATCCAACAAAAAAAGTTAATACTATTACAATAATTGTAACAATTTCAAAACAACTCTCATTAACTTGTGACGACATTATTTAATATCAATACACGCCTACTTTAGCTTCGTTGTGCTGCATTGCGAAGTCTAATTTGGTAACATAATCAGTTGTTAAACACATTTCCTTAAAAAGTTGACACAAATCAAATCCCCTGCATGTTTTGTCAATCAAAATATTCTCCAAATCTCACTCACAACTTAACTTCAACCCTCTGCACATTACTCCATTTTTCCAACGTCGTCCAAATGTCCGCGTCCGACTCCTTCCGTTTCCCGGCAGTTACTGTAAAGACTGATTATGATTATAACACTGAAGAGTATGATAATTCCTTGAGGCTCACTCCAGAGCACTCAACTCAGGCTACTCATAAAATTAGGGTTAGGAGTGAAGCTGAAGCTGTGACGTGGCAGCAGCAGCGATTGTGTGAGGGAGGAGGAGAGGGGATTAGTGATGTTAGGGTTGATTCTTTTGCAGAGAGTTGGGGTGTGAAGGGAGGTAGTGGTAGATTTAGGGCAACTCCTCCGTCACGGTACACTCAGCGTCTCGCTAAGGTTTGTATAGTTATTTTCTTTAATTGAAGTTCAATTTTCTAGTACTAAACTTGCTCAACTGGATTTTTGCTTTTGAATTAGGATCATCGCGCTAAGGTCTACAATGTAGAGAGTAGTCCTGTATATGAGAGTAGAAGCCCAAATTTAGTTTCACCGCGGACGCCAACATTTAATTCCAGGTATATCGTGTTTATGTTATGCCTTTCGATATTCTTGAATTATCTTAAGTAGTGTTATTAGTTTATATTGGTGCTCGATGTGATTCATGGCAGTGGCGGCAAATTTGGGATGTGGCAGGCTTTTCTATCTTACGATGCATGTTTCAGACTTTGCTTAAATGCTTGGGCAAGAGGTTGTGAGGAAGCACAGATATTTTTGGACAAGGAATGTGCTCTCTTGCGGGAAGCATTTGGGTACAGCGAGGAATTGATTTTTTTGCACTAACACATTGCTGAGGATTTGGTCTTAGTAGATTTTATTTGCAGGTTGCAGAAAGTTCTGCTGCAGCCAGAAGATGAACTGTTGACTAATTATTCCCCAGAACTTTCCCAAGAGCTGGAATTTACAATGACCCCGAAAAGAACTGCTGCTAAGATTCGGGTTCAAGGTTAGGTAAATCAACGGATCTAATATTTTTATCTCTAAACTGGACTTATTAAATTTAAAGCCATGCTAGCATTTTGTTTTCTGCAGTGCGCAAAGTGAAGGTAATTTCAGACAAATCAGCTGATTTTGCTGCATGCTCGATTAAGGCTTTAGCAAATAAGGTTGAATCTGCTTTCCAACGATTCCGTGACATGCATTCAACATTCTCCTCGGACCGGAAATCTTGCAAGAAGGATCAGATTCCTTGCCAAGCTTCTGAAGCCGAATCTTCTTCTTGTCTAAGTGTCAGGTCTAAGAGTGTAAAATTGTCCGGCAGATACATAAAGCACATGATGAAATCCATGAAATCTAATGCTTCAGAAAATAGTTTGACTTCAAATTTAAAAGAACCAGGTACTCAAAAACTCTTATTCAATTTTTTTTATTTTATTTAGATAATGTAATATAGTAAACTGAATTTTGGCGCAGATAACTATTCATGTAAGCTCAGACTGAAAAGCTTCGGCGAAATGGACGCAATCCAAGTGCAACCTGGATCAAGCGAGCCACACATTTTGTATGTCTAATTCTTCCATATGGGATTCTGCTGTTTTTTAAATTTTTATTTTACAAACATTCACTGATGGGTGTAAAATGCTCAGCTCCATTGAGAGTCTGGCAGATGACCTCATAGTTGAAGTACTGGATTCAGAAGGCAAGACCTTTGGCCGTGTACTAGCTCAAGTAGCCACAATGTTAGAAGACTCGGTATGAGGGCCAAAAAAATTGATTTCGCTAAACATTTACTTGCCATTTTTATCATTGTTTGACCTATTTGTTCATATTATCACTGAGCAACTTCGAATATATTCTTAAGAAGTTGTAATATGGATATTAAAACATGGAATTTAGTTCTCTTGATGGGATTTCAATGGAATTTTCTTGCAGGGAGAAAGGTTCATTTGGTTCCCGATATACCATGAACCAGATGATAAACTCATGGGAAGATTGCAACTACATGTCACCACCAGTAATAACCATGAGGGAAACACTAAATTACAGGTCCACGTACACCTTTGACATGAGATTATTTGGCAGCTACAAAATGGTATTTGAAACATGCCTCACACATATTTTATCATCTAATTTTGCATGTTGGATACCAGTGTGGCCCCATTGCAGAAACGTTAGCATATGATTTGGTTATGGAAACCAGTATGAAAGAGCAGAATTTCCACCAGAGGAACTTACTGCTCGATGAATCTTGGGTCTGGTTACTAGGTGAATTTGCATCGTATTATGGAGTTTCTGATGTATACACTAAACTGAGGTACTGTAGTATCCTCAGTTTTGACGTAGCTTATAACAGTAAATTCAGACAGATAATAATGTTCTTTGTTGGAAAAATATTCTTCATATTGAACAGATATGTTTCTTATATAATGGAAGTAGCTACGCCAACAGCGTACTGTCTCAGTCTGGTGCATGATTTACTACTACCTGTATACATGAAAGGTCAAAAAATTGGGACTCTAAGTTACCAAGAGGTAAGGTTCAAAGTAATATATTAATGTTAACAAACCTTTACATATGTTGACCATTATTTTCATAAATTTGCGCCCTGATTTGAGCGTATATATCAGAAAAGGATGCTTGGGAAAATTGAAGGCCAACTTGAGCGAGTTTTAGGACTTGTTTTTGAAAATTACAAGTCTCTTGACGAGTCTTCCACATCAGGAATTTTGGATTCAGTAGTGCTTGCATCAGGATTTGCTGCACCTGCACTCGAACCTGCTGTGGCGCTCTACAGACAAATTCATGATGTATCATCACCTGAAGTCCAAATCAGTCTGTGCCGGTACTTCCAGGTTTGAAGGACATTAATTTATGTGTTTTCTTCTTATTTTCTTTTAGATTTAAACTCAGCCAGTATTTTAAAATATGCATATACTAGGCTGCGGCCAGGAAGAGATTGAGAAGGCACTTGGCAGAGACAGATGAGTATGTTTCCAGTGGAAATAGTGAAGAAACGTTGCTGAGCTCAGCTAGCTTAAATGTTGCTTATCAGAAAATGGCAACTGTTTGTCAGAATATCAGACAAGAAATTATTACTGATATCGAGATATATAATCACAATATAATTCCCAGGTATGTCACAAGCCCTCGTCTTCTCTATTTTTTCTATATGAAGTAATTTAATAATTTTAGGGTTCATTGCTTTTTGTGAATTTTATACAAGGCATTATAATCTCAATCCCATTTGTATCCGAAAGTCACATTTGATAAATGATATGTCGAAAATGCTAAAAACCAGAAAGATGCAATGATTTATCCCTTTCCATTCTGTTTGAAAAATTATGATGTTTCTACATCTTATTACATGCATTGCAATGGCAGCTTTGTAGACCTTCCAAACCTTTCTGCATCCATATTTAGCACCGAGCTAAGCAATAGGCTGCGTAGTTTCCTTGCGGCATGTCCTCCACCTGGGCCGTCAAGTCCAGTCGCAGAGCTTGTAATCGAAACATCACACCTCCAGAAGGACATTTCTGATTGGGGAATCAGGTAAGTATTCTACGCCGAACTTCAAATATGTCCTTCATATATTGGTATTTGCTTTGGCATATTTTTCACACATATCTATGAACTTATTTTTCTAATAATCACCTCACAACATCATTTTTAGTGATATAAAAGGCGGACTTGAGTCGAAGGAACTGTTCCACCCCTACATTATGTTGTGGATTCAGAATATGCGCGATTCTTTACTCGCATCTTGCAAGCTGGACAAGGTATGCGCGTCCTACACCTCCTGAGCCACTTACAGGACATAATCGCGTTGTATTGAACTGTCGGGTTTTCCATTGATAAGAGTATCCTTGTATTTCAGGTTAAGTGGGCAGGAATCAGAACTGAGCATGCAACAACACCATTCCTTGACAAAATGTACAACCACCTGGAAAAAACGCTAGCGGACTTTGAAGTCATTATTTCCCGCTGGCCTGAGTATATTCTTCCTCTTGAAAATGTAAGTTTTCCTATGTTTTGATCCCAAAAATTGTTCTCTTTGGTATGATTATTGACAATCAAGTTTTTCGGCGTTGTCATCTTAACAAACTCTTTTACCCTCACGAAGGCCGTTGCTGACGTTGAGAAGGAGACTCTTGCTTCCTTGGAAATTCAGTATGCTGATGATATAGCACCCTTGATGGAGATAATAACCCCTAGTAGAATCAGCTTCAAATACATCCAGAAGCTTTCTCAACGATCAGTTAGCTGTTACACGGTCTCGAGTGATGTAAGTGGTATTTATAATTGGCAATGAAAAGGGACGGCTTTGTGAATTAAATATCCTGTATTTGAAGTTCATTGTTATCTGTCAACAGTTAGGAATCTTCATGAATTCAGTGAAGAGAATGCTCGATGTGCTCCACCCTAAAGTAGAAGCGCGGGTGAAGTTATGGGCATCTAGCTTGCCATGCAATGGGAGCACAGCTCCAGGGGACCGTCTGAGCGAGATCACAGTGATGCTTCGAGCAAAGTTCCGAGATTACACAAAAGCCATTGCAGAGTTACTAGCAGCCAATGTAAGACTAAGTGCATTTATTTCTAGAATTTCTTGGAAATATTTTGACAAACAATTTCTTCTGATATCTGACAGGCAAAACTGCAGAGAACAACAAAAAAAAAACCATTCTTCAGGAATCAAAAAATCATTCAGAGAGTTCTGTGATCATTAGCAGAATGCAGCCTTTAGTAAACCTATTAGCTGAAACAATTGTCCAACTTAATGAAGTCTTTGAACCTCGAGTATTCATCCAAGTTTGCCGGGTTTTATGGAACAGGATGGGACAGGTAGAAATGTAAAGCCAGTAGCTGCAAATTTATTTGCAATTTCATGTAGCTAAATAAATCATCTATTATTCAATGCGCAGGTGGTTCAGAGTTTCTTGGACTCTAAGAAAGAGAAAGCATGGTACAAGGGTTCTAGAATAGTAATATCGGTAAGTACCGAGCTGTTGTTGCATCATGCAGCGCAATATAAAGAAAGTAATTCAATGATTTTGGATACTTCAGGTACTGGACGATTTATTTGTATACAAGATGCAGCACTTACATGCAGATTTGATTGAGCTGAAAGACTTGGAAGCTCCTCAAGCTGTTGCAGATGTCCACAGCATGCTGTCAAAGGAAAACAAAATGTGCATCTGATATGAAAAGAGTTATAATGTGCATCATCCTCCAACATTGACCATTTTTGTTCAACTGAACCTCACTGACAGTAACACAGAAAGCTAAATTTGGATAGACTATGAGCAATTCTCACTTGATGTAAACTTGAGATTTGAAAATGTACAAAAGATTGTGAATGTTAGGAATATACTGATCACGTGAACTTGTATATTCAGTTTAATTTTTGGACGATATAAACATTTGAGAGAACAATTTATCTATTTAAGGAATCAGATATTCAGATTTAGTAATGCAACATCATTTTGCTGATTATAATAATATTGTTAAAATGCTGTACAGATTCCGAACAATGGCGTCGTACCTATCATAATGATGCAGTTTTCGAAATGATTCAGCTGTCATTTCTTGGTCAATAGTAAGGTATAGGGTCTGTGTTAAAACAATAGATTGACATCGATAATTAGAGTATCTTGTATATTTGTCTAATAGTAGAATGCTGGGGTGGTTTAATTATATAATTTAGTTGGATTTGAAAAGAAAATAAAGTGTTTGGATTTGACTGTTATTTTGAATTTAAATCTTGTTCGATAGATTATTAGTAATAAAAGGTTGCGATTGTGTCTTCCAGTTTCACAAAATATATGTATCATCCTTGATATTTTCTCTTATGTTGTTATTTAATTTTTCATATTTGAGATATTATTCTTTAATGATTAAAGAATACATTTATGTTTTTCAAAGCACTGTAGCATATCATTTCAACCATTGAGTTTTGTCAATCCAATGGACGAGATTTAAATTAAAAATAATCGTCAAATCCAAATCGCCCGTGTATTTAGCAAAGTTAACCGCTAATTTAATCAAAACTAAACATTAATTTCAACCGTCAGATTAATCAAATCAACTGTTAATATTTTGTTTTTTCGTCTCACAAATATTAAATATCTTCATAGAACTTAAGCTAACAGTTTGTACGTATATAGTGGGTTAACTGTTTGATAATAATAAACACTCATTTTGTCCTTTCAACGAACGAGATTATTGAGCTTCATTTTGTCATTTCACCCATCAGGGGTTAGCTCAGTTGGTAAGAGCCGGAGCCAAAACACCACTGGAGCCAATCCGGGTTCGATTCCTGATGGGGGCAGGACAGGGTTCTGCGGGGTAGGGTAAAGGGGAATAATTTAATTGGCTTGAGAATGAGATTGTTCATTCCTTGACCAATTTTTTTTTTAAAATCGAACGAGATTATTGAGATTTTTTGTTCTTACGCTGGATCTCCTTAATTTTGCAGAACATCAATTTCCTCTGACAATCGAAGTAAAAATAAATATCCTATTGAAATAGATGATATAGTAATCGATTTAACGACCAAATATACAATTGACGCCATTAATGGCATTGACACAACCATTTTTCAACTAAATCATGTTAGTTATACAAGATGCCTTGACAATTGCAAGGCTAAATGTCGATTAATATTAAATAAAATGCAGACACCAAAAAAGTAATCTCGTGACTTTAATTTTCTTGGACTAAAGAGAGTTGCAAAAGATAGTATTGTTGAGTTACAACATGCATGCTGGGATTTGTTTGAAGACAGATAATGAGAGACATCAATGTATGAAGAAGCTATCACAAGTATCTTTGTACGTTATTTTGACAATACACACTAAAGATAATTAACTATGTTCGATCTATTTTTAAACAAAAATGAATAGCTCATACTAGCTGTTAATATCACTAAAATCGAATCAATATCACCAAAATCAAATATATCACGAACTTGATTAAAATGTCAATTCTTTTAAGCAAAAAACTGATTGTGTCAAATGATTCAACTGGAACAAAATCGCTCTTAATCCGATTTTTACAAACACCGGATTAATCCAATTTCTAATGAAGCTGGTTTTACAAAGAAAATCAACATCATCGACGTACAAGGTGCTGTCATTAACGATTAGAAATCTACATCAAATTTCCTTCACGTATTGTCATTTTTGGGAGGGGAAGTTTCAAAAAGGGAAACACAGTCTTCCTTCCTCAATTGGATAAGATACGCAAAATACCAACACTAACAGTGTAACAAGACCAAATGCGCAAAGCCACATCCACAACACTAGTTCTTACGTTATAACCAAAAGTTCAGTACCAATTATCACGATCCCAAGTTTCACGACAGTCAAAAGAAAAGGGGTTGCACTTAATCACATTCCTAGAAGGCTAGAACATACATACCATAGCAAACTCAATAAGCTACATTTTTCTTCGGTCTTCCTCTTCCTCTCTTAGCCTGAGTTCCAAACGAAGAAGCGCCATTTGCAGCCTGCACATCACCTAAATTAAACCCATTCGTAGCTTGCACATTACCTACATTAAACCCGGGTGCACTACCAGTCTCAGCATGTTGAGGCTGGTGATTCATCTGAACACTCTCACTCCCCATTCGCGGCATCCAGTTAGGAAATTCAGTCCTCCCCTTTCCAGCAGTGCCACCACTATTCTCTGATCCCGGGTTTGCAAAACCAATAGGAAACACACCCCAGCAACAATAATACGCATCTTTTCCAGGCACCAAAGGCGGCAATGTCTTCATCTCAACAGCTTCAAACGTCTTGTTACAACTCGGGCATGTCAAACAGCAGCCTTCATAAGCCTTAGGGAACTGATGCAACACATAGCAATATGGACAAGCAGTCCAAAAACTTGTAACCCTAGGCACAGCCGAAGTCCTAACCGGCTCAGCCGTCACGGGCGGCGTTTCCTTGGCACTCTCAACTCCTTCTCCACTGGAGTATTTTGCAGCCCTAGCATTCCGACAGACACCAAATTGACCTTCTTAAACACTCCAAACGCCGAATCAAACGCCGATTTCCGACTCGGATCTGATAAATGCGACCACGCATCAGCGACGAGCTTGAATGCCTGATCGGCGAACGAGAACCGATTCTTATCAGGGTGAAGCAAAAACGCTAAACGTCGATACTGCTTCTTAATCAGATCCACGTCATCGGTCCGGCGCTCGATCTGGAGAATGGCGTACCAGTCGCGGTAGTTTCCGACACGATTCTCACCGGCGGAGATGACGTCGGTTATAGCGACGATCTGGTCTGTGCCTTCTAGAAGCGGCTCGAGGTCTTGCGCAGAAAGCGCGTGTTCACGCGCCTCTTTGTAGTTGCGGAGGTCGAGATTGTTTGCTGCGAGGGTTAGAAGCCGCTCGGCTTCGGCTCGATTGGAGCCGCTGAGGTTTTGCATTTCGATGTTGGAGAGAGACGTAGCAGTGTGAAGATAGACCGATTGGGGGGTTACGTTTGTGTCGAAAAGGGTAAAATTGGAAATCTGAAATTTTATTGGTTGCAGTGCTAAAAAGTATAAAAATAAATCGAATTGATTTATTTCATTATTAATTTTTTTATAAAAAAACATTTATTTTAACTATTATTTGAAAGTATTTATGGTTAATTATAGATGACACCTAAAAATCAGACTTCGATGGGACATACATGAGTGCGGATTCAGGTAAATATTCTACACTGAACTTTTAATATCCCTTTCAAACTGTTTTGGCATATTTTTCTTTTTTCTAATAATCACCTCAACATTATTTTCCAGTGATATAAACGGCGGAATTGATTCCATGGAATTGTTCCATTGCGACATTATGTTGTGGATTTAGAATATGCGTGATTCTTTACTCGCATCTTTCAAATAGTGGAATTACTCTAGCTATATCTTTGGTTTCATTTGATATGCTTTTCAGAGTATTGTGAATGACTGAATGTTGTTACTGTAAAAAACTTTTAGCACAATTAAAACAATTTGTAGCGTTGAGGACAGCTTTCTTGTCTCCAATTTTTAGCATAATTTTTTTTAAAGGGATTACAGAAATTTCACTCCTATCCCATGAATCGAACCCAAAACCTATTGGTTCAGGTAGTGGGTGCCTAACCACTAGGCCAACCCCACTAGGACAGCATCAGGGCAGCCAACACCAGGCGCCGCCGCAGAACTCCTGCCAACTCCTGCCATCATGACCGACGCATCAGGGCAGCCAACACCAGGCGCCGCCGCAGAACCCACTCGAGCACGGGCGTGCTGCGAGTAGGTCAAGGAGATCAAATGTTGCCCTTACATCTGCGAGTTAATTCCCCGTATAGTGGCAAGTAGTGTCGCCAATGTGGCGATTGAATTGTTTTGTCAAGAATCTGTAGTAGTTGATGAAGGACAGTTAGTGTGTGAAATTCACACCAATTGATGCGCGAATGTACGGCGGCGGCGGCTGATGAATGACAGTGATACGTATTGAGAATAAATGTGATATAAATACATGTATTACAGAAACTTAAGGCATGCAAGATGCAACAGCGTTCATCAACTTTCGTATCATTAGACTAATATTAATGAGAATTATTACATTTTATTTTATTGCTTTTACTTTTGCCTTCTTAATATCCATAGTATTATCTTCTGAAAAAAATACGATTTGAATTTCAATTTTCAATTTAATAGTCAATTATGTATTAATATTATGTCGAGTAGTTATCAGATTCAAAATTCATGAAAATCTGCAAGAAACATTTGATTTATATGGAAACAATGATGGGATTGCGTAAAATGTAAATGATGGGATTAATATTCGTTATTTAAATTGTACTGATGCTTAATAAATATTATATTATCATCAGTAAATAAAACCTAAGATTAATATTCGGTACTTAATAAGCCTTATACCTTATAAATATTAATCAACGCTGTAAAATATTGAAATACGACAGCGGTTAAATGCACAGCGCTGTAAAATATTAAAATATGACAACACTTATATGATCAGCGCTGTAAAATGTTGAAATACGACAGCGCTTAAATGATCAGCGCTGTAAAAAGTTGAAGATAAGAAAGCGCCTAAACTTCAAGCGCTGTAATAAAGTGGACGATACGACAGCGTCTATTTCTCCAGCGCTGAAAAAAATTGGAAGATACGATAGCGCCAGTGCCTACACAATAAGCGCTGTAAAAAGTATGTTAGTGTTTTTTGTATTTCGTTACAAAAATCAAACTCTTCAGATTGAGAACGCGGCCGAATCGACGACGTGTGTAGACTGTCTGCGAACGATGCTTGAAGACTGTAAGCGGCGAAGCCCGAAGACCGTCGGCGAATGACCTCCAGGACATCGACGACGTTGTGAAGCTTGTGTGCGACATTGGCTGAAGCACTTTTGATTTCGGTGGGTGGCGACAGTTTCTGCGAAGGATTTGATTGAGTGGACTTCGAAATCTCGTTCGAGTAAGTCCAATTATTGATATCGAAATCAATCTCTTCTTAGAATTCCAATCTGTTCAATTATTTGCTAATTAATGTTGTATTGTTTCCATATCATGATTTATTTACTTGTGTAGGTTGCTCCTACAAAGTTTCAAGGTTCGCTGGGAACATTGGGTCAAATAGGCACTTGATTTATATGGAAACAATGTATTCAAAAATAAGTAATTTGATTATTATTAAAAATAAAAAACGTATCATATAGGGTTTAATAACAAATGTGCATATGTATTGCACCAAGTAAAAAAATATTAATTTTTATAATTTACTTTCTAGGAAATAAAGTGGTCTGTATTTTACTTGTTAGTAGTAATTTGATGAATATAGATTGTGATTTTAGAGAGTATATGGCACAAATGAGTTCACTATTTGTTTTAATAACAAATGTGCATATGTATTGCACAACTAAAAATTATTGGTTTTATATTTTGACTTTCTAGGAAATCAAGTGGTCTGCATTTTAATTGTTAATAGTAATTTAATGAATGTAGATTTTGATTTTAGAGAGTGTATGAGACAAATGAATTCACTATTTGTTTTAATAAATAAATGTGCATTTATATTGATTTTTATAGTTCTACTATCTAGGAAATTAAGTGGTCTGAGTTTAACTTGTCTCAGTAGTAATTTAATGAATATATATTGTGATGGCAAATGAGCAAATCCAACTTGAACAATTCTTAAATGGATTAAAGTTAATTAAAATCTTACTTGAAACTAGATAGCTTGTAAAGTGTTGTTTTTGCTTATGAACATCTATTATTTATATTAATATCAAAATTATACTTATAAACCCACAAAAGAGTGAAATATAATTAAAATCCTAATTTTAAATCTTTGATTATTTTGTTAGGTATAACAATTTTATAGAAAAATATTCTTTGCATAAAATACATTTTCAAAAAATATATCTCCTAGCAAAAAAATATTCTTTGCATTCATTTCTTTATTGACGAAGACAGCATCTTTTGGTTTGATTAGTAAAAACAAAATCAAAGAACTCAGTCACACAATATATTTGTTTCATATGGTTGCATGAAAAATGAGTTGAAAAGAAACTATGATTTAAAATTTAAAAGAAAATATTTGGATGTGTTTGGTTGAAATAGTAAAATGAAAAAATTACAAAGGAAACAATGTAAACTTGTTTCTCAATTTTTTTAGAAAATTACCTTTCTTAACATATTTCCTCACTTTTCTTTCCATTACTTTTCTCGCATACAAACGAAGAGCAGTATTATAGTGTATTTGAGAGACAATCACGAAGGTGAAGATGGCATCTGATGACTCAACTTTGGTGCTTATTTTGTTTAATTTTTATTTAAATTGATTTTGATTGGATTTCATCTTTCCACATTTGGTTTAAGTTGATTATTTTCTGTTATCCTAAACATATTATACTTGAGCTTTGAAATCCTCAGTCTTTTTCAGTTTCACATTGAGTTGTTGTTCTGCAGATTAGATTTAATATACTTGTGATCACTTATATTGTACTGTGAAAGTACAGATTGCAAATGTTAGATTCATTGCCTTGCAAAAGTGTTTTAAGTGGAGTCATAAGAGTGTTCTATACAAACAAGCATCACCACATTAAGTCTAGATATGATTTCAATTTATTTGCTTATCCCCTATTTGGTTGTGGAGCAAATTGGGTGAAAAGAAAAATAAATGAAAAAATTAGATTTTTCATGTTTGGTTGCAGGCAAAAAGAAATGGAAAGAAAAATACATGAAAAAATCAAAGAACAATATAACATATTTTCCATAAATATTTTCTCACGAGAAATCAAAGGAAAATTGAAATCCATCATCTGAAGATGTCTCCGCTATTCCTCAGCTGATGTCCGACGATAGCCTTCTATTGACTGCCAATCCTTCATTCGAGTTCGCCCAAGCTCTTTTCTTCTAAAACTCATCTGATATGACAAAACCTAACTCGAATCGAGTATTCTCCAATTCATTCAAGCCCTAAAGCGCATCTCATTAATTCTTTTTCATCCTCCAAAAACCCCAGAAAGCCATTTCATCCTCCGCTGCTAGCTTATTCACCATCTAGGCTTCTCCACCATCCTTTTCTCCATAGTCCTCCCTTATCTCAGGTTAGAGAAATCTCACTCATATATTTTGTTGTATTGATTAGATTTTTGACAACTATATTATGTGATGAACTTGAATCTTTATAATTTTATTGATTGAATTGTTTGTATGAGCCTATAGCTATTGTATGAATATGAAGACATGCGATGGTTGCTGTGAAAACTATCTAGCATACCTATTGTAATTTCTATTTCTACTCAAGGAGTAGAGGTCTAGCGGTCAGCCACGTGGTCTCTGGTCTCAAAGGTTGGTGGTTCAAGCCCTCCTGAGTGCATATCCATTCTTGAGTATGGGTTTTTATACTTACATACGTAGAATGTAACGTGGTAATCGGAAGGAACAACACATTTACACATGAGCTAGATATTGAACAAGGTCACGCTGGTTCATCACAGATGTACACTTTGTCATCTCAAAATTTGTTATTTCATCTATAATTGTAAAATAATTATAATTTTTACTTTACTAAGTAATCAAAATCAGATTCGATTAATGATGGTGTGTAGATGGAAACACGAGATGAAGAATTTGAGAAACTTAAAAAATGGGCTGCAGCTTATATTTTCATTCAGTCGGCACATGTAATTTCATTAGTTTCACTAATGTGTTGTTTTAACATGGGACAATTTGTGTCTAAAGAGGATGACTATTAAAGACATCTTTTGATGGATAGACTAACAAAAATGGAGGATGAAGACTGTCGAAATCAACTGCGTATGGGAAAAGATGCATTTAGTAGATTAGTTCAAATATTAAGAGAAACTAATCGTTTGAAGGATACTTCGCGTAGTAGTATTGAAGAGCAAGTTGTTAAGTTTCTTCATATTATCGGGCATAATGTTAGAACACGAGCGATGAAGTTTTACTTCATGCGATCTAGTGAAACCGTGAGTCGTCATTTTCATAGTGTACTTAAGGCTATTATATCACTCCATTAGTTATTTTTAAAGCAACCTGATGGATTTGAGTGTCCTTTGAAAGTTTCAAAAAATCCAAAGTACTGGCCATATTTTAAAGATTGCGTGGGAGCAATTGATGGATCTCATTTTTGCATCGAAGTATCTACTGATGCTGTACACATATATAGAGGAAGAAAGTCTTACCCGACTCAAAATGTGTTAGCATCTTGTAGGTTTGATTTGAGGTTTACTTATGTGATGTCGAGTTGGGATGGTTTAGCTACTGACTCTCAAATTTTAGACAATGCCTTACAAAGAGACATGGACAGGCTATTTGTATCAAAAGACAAATACTATAAGTGGATGCTAGCTTTCAGTTAAGAAGAGGATTTTTAGCACCATATTGTAGTACGCGATATCATTTGAAAGAGTATAGTGTTATTCAGACAGAGAATTCAAATGAGTTGTTTAATCTAAGACATGCTTTCCTGCGCAATTCGATTGAGAGGGCTTTTGGAGTTTTGAAAAAAAGATTTCCAATACTAGCAAGCGGAAGTGAAGCACATTTTGGAGTTCAAACACAAAAGCCGATATTGTTCTTGCTTGTTGCATCGTACACAACTTTTTAATGGGAGTTGATCCGGACATAAATTTTATAAATGAAGTTAATAAAGAACTTATGAATGCACCGCTAGAGGATGATGAAATTCAAAATTTGAAGACAAGATGCAAGGAAAGAGAAAATTTAAGAAGAGCACATTGCTTTTGATATGTGGAATGATTATAATCGAAATCGTTGATTTACAAGATGTTTTTTCATAATCACTGATTTTTTGTTATTGAATCTAGTTATTTTTCACATATTATCAAAAAAATTGCTTTTTATAATAGATTCTGCCTTTGGTAATTGCTACTGAGTAATTTTAAAAGTCATTTATCTTCATTGTTAATATCTTTTTATTAGACTTCTGTATTCAAATGATTTTTGTTTTTAGAAAGTCTTAGTTTTCTAATCTTCAACAATTTACGGTGACAAGCGGTTAGTATTTATCAAGTTTTGTATTTTATATGTTCTGCCAAATTTTCTAATGTTCATACTTTAATACTTTGTGTTGCAGGTTGAAAAGAGTAATTGTAAGCAAGGTGGCGAGGAAAGGGATACTGAATCGCAAAACAAAAAGAATTTAACGTGGACTTGTGACATGGATGACTACTTGTTAGAGTGTTTACTTGTTCAAATGCAAAAGGGGCGAAAGATAGAAGGAAATTTTACCAAATTAGCAAATTTAGACGTGGCACATCTAGTGAGCGAGAGATTTGCCATATCTTGCAACTCTGATAATGTCAAGTTTCGCATGAAGACAATGAAGAAAAACTACTTTGCTGCTAAAGAAATATTATCTGGACAGTTTGCAAGTGGATTTGGATTTAAAAATTCCACCGGTATGATTGAAGCTAGTGCATCAACTTAGGATTCTTATATCAAGGTTAGTTATTTCTTTATCGAGTATTTTGATTTCTCAAATATGTAATCTCTTAGATAAAGCTTTAGTATGCACGAAATGAATGAAGAATTATTGTTTATTAATTTGTTAGTACCTTCAAGTACTCTCTTTATGTAACTGGTAATGCCTAAAATTAAACTGATGATTTTTATTTATTTGGATCATACATAATACTAAAAATTGTTTGATCAGTATGTGCCAAATTAATGTAAACCTTTGTTGTTTACTTTTTTTATTATTATGCTAATCACTTTTTCAATGTGGCAAAAGCCATTGCTAGTTTTATGACCAGTGGTAACAGGAAGAAATGGTTTTTATGTTCTTACTGGTTTTGTGTTTACTTATTAACTTATTGTTTTCTTTAATCTGTACATCCATCAACATTTATATATTTACCGTTATAAATCTGTACAAAATTGGAAAAGAATAGATATTGCGTATGGAAAAGATAGAGCAACATGTGAACATGTTGTAGGACCTAATGAAAGAATGTATATATGGGGCAACGAAGAAAATGATATCGAAGATTCAAGTGAACAAGGAGGAAATGATGAGAACACTTCTGATGCATATGTGGAGACAGCGCCAGCATCCACAACATCAAAGTCGAAAGTGGCTAAAGAGTCTTCTAGCAAAAGAAAACGGGCAATTGACGTACTAGCCGAAAAATTACGATCATTCAAAGAAGGAATAAATAAAGTTGTAGAAGCGATTAACCCTCGTAATTATATAGAAAGAGAATTATTTAAGTACATTCAGAAGATCGATGTGATGAGTGCTAATAACAGGATGAATATTAACCAAACACACCTTCATTTTTCACTAAATTTTCTTTCCTTCCAACTTTTTACAATATTTTCTTTCCACGATATTTTGATGCAACCAAACAGAAAAAGATTACAAATTTGTGATAATAATTTTTAGTTTTGATTATATTCGCTACTTGTTTTTTACTCAAAAAATACCACTAAATTATTTATACTTGTTAGAATTTGAAGCATAGGATGGCCTTCATATTTATGCATTTGTCTAATTACACTCGCTATTTGTTGCCATCTCGGACACTCTAATTATATGTTAAAGTGAACCAGCATGGGAAGTATGAAGGTGGTGAACCTCACCTCATTGGAGAGCCAACTTCAATATCAGCCATGAGCCAAGTGTTTTAAAATTTGCAGCCATTGACAACTTCAAATACTCCTTTTACTTCTATGTATCAGTTTAGGTAAATGTATGCAAAGCTTGAACTTTGGATGTTTTCTTTCGTGGTGCAATATTTGTCTAAATAATGTGGTTGGGGCAAGTCTGCAATGATTTAGATATCCCTGTTGTACTGATCCAATAGGGCAATTGTCTTATATTTTGCAAAAAGCACACATAAATCTCCTAACAGTCAAGTAGCTACATGCATGCACAAGAAGATCAGGAGAGGAGAAAGGAGTCTAGAAATTCATATATGGCAGAGGCAACAAGGACAATCAAAAGAGCTGAGGAACAAAGGAGAACCATCTAAACCCAAAGCTCCATCGCTCAGGCAAACAAGGATGTTTAGGTAACCAATGCCAGCTTCTCCTGGAAACCTTATAATACAGAATCTCAGGCCATGTGTAGCAGCAAATGCACACATACCCTCATGCCAAAAGCAGTATACATGCTCATAGTTATGGTAGCAGACTGATACAAACTTCCGGCACATCATGTCTGGTGACCTCCCCAGCTCTACCCAGTTCCCATTGTCTCCCATTTCCCATAAACCTAAGCTCCTTGATATCCCATTTCGCCCCAAGCCTCCAACCATGTACATTCTGTCACCTTCGTTGTTTGATGCTAGGCGGATGAATGTGAATGCCATGTCTGCAGGGAGTTGGGTGGTTGGTGTCTCCCAGTTTCCAGTTGCCAACATGAACCTGATGACCCGAAATGGCTCTGGAGTCATGAAGTATAAAGAGTTGTTGTAGTGTACTCCTTCCTGGTGGCATTTATCTGGTAAGGATGAGTCGAATGAACTGAACTTGGTCCAGGTCTGGGATCGAACAGAGTCGTACAGAAACACGCTGCTTGTACTGGACTCCGACATGAATGTGTAGATTTTGAAGCCAGACTGAGTGGAGAATAATGTGACTACCTCGAGAGTGGCGTGATCGGTTGGAAACAAGACCCATTTGGAAGACATGGTGACAAGGTTGCAGATGAAGAATGATGAGAAGCTGGGCAGAGAGAAACAGAGCAAGCCATTTGAAGCTGATACCAGAGTCCCTTGCAGCACTTGTGGGATGAGACTAGGAAGAGAAACTGC
The DNA here is from genome assembly GCA_006409495.1 of Sedum album. NCBI lineage: Eukaryota > Viridiplantae > Streptophyta > Magnoliopsida > Saxifragales > Crassulaceae > Sedum > Sedum album. Next base: position 133,688 of record QZGG01000575.1, read on the forward strand.
CCTTTCCGCCACTGATTCAGACCAGAATCATAAAGAGCAAACTGGTTGTGAAACACAGGATGAGTTAAAAGGAGAAAGGAAGAGAAAGGGTGGCTGCGACTGAGGCGTAGAATGCTTGGAGATAAAAGAAGGGGTAAAGGGAAGGAACTTGAAGCGCTTGCAGGTTGATCTGAGGCCAATGAAGGTTTTGAGAGGCAGGAGACATAGGATGTACTCCAGAATCTCTTCCGGCAACCTAGACCAGATGGTAGGATCCATCATCTGCGATCACAGAATGAAATGGATGAGTAGGGGATAGGGTAGATCAATTCAAAAACAGTAGGGGAAGACTATTAAGACTAAAGCCATTGTTCATTCCTGCCAACTACTGGACTAGAAGAAAATGCATAATTCTTGTTCCTTCCGTGGTATTCTATTCCTTTAGTACGGGGCAGCATTCAACTTGTTGGTTGTTTAATCCTAATATAAAATGCTTAAAGTCTAATCCTCGGGATCTTTAAGGGGTCGCATATTTCTTAGTCAACTGGAAATCTTACCTTGTTGTTAGGAAAGCATAATGCACAAGTTGCACAGTTCAACAAACTAAACAACTACAAGTAGACATTTGACAGAATTACCTGAAAACCTTAACATGATGATCCGCACCTTAAATCACTCCAAATATCCTGATTATGTAAAGATTACTGCCTTCTGCCACCTCCTTCGCCTCTCATTCCAATCTAACAAGCAAAATAAAATTAAAAGTCAGAAACAGTTTTTTTGGAGGTGTTATGAGGTTGCACTTCAGATTCGGTAACACTGTTGGTTGAAATTAGATGTTAAATGTGTGCGAAAATGACAGGTTAAGTCATACGTTGTAAAAAGACGAGAACATTGGGCGATCATTACCCCAGATAGTTCCTGCAACGATGCAGGGAATCAATTTAATTGGGCTTATAGAAGATTATTTAAAAAACAGGTTACAACATCTGAACATTAAGATTAGGGTTATAGAAAAAATTTAAACATGATAGTGAAAAATTGAAGTTGTGACAGTTGACAGACTCATACAATATGAATATTTCTCTAATTTACTGGATTACACTAGATAAATGAATTTTATGTAATGCAAAGTAGGGGTACCTTCAGGTGTTCAATGCTTTCAATGCATGTAATCCATTGCGTAAAACTGGACAAACAGTCTGAGTGGTAAGCAGTCACCACATATAAATGTTTTTGAATAGAGTAACAATTAATACCCACTCTACGAAGGTGCATGGCCTCTCAGTGACCTTTAGATGGTAATGGCACCCTATTGAGCAGCGGAACAATCTTGCATCGACAAAAAAACTGTATGTAGTCTTCCTAATACCAGTTGTTTGGCTTCCATTTCTGTTGCTAGACTGCTTGTATTCATTTATCTTCCAAATCTAGCAGTTTCAGTTGGACTAGTTTGTGATGAGTTGAAAACGGAAATCAGATATGGAAAGGCATTGCTAGTTAAAAACTCAACTAATGCTGAAATTATATCGTCATGTACTCACGTATCATTTCAGACTAAAAAAACAGAGTACGCAAATGGAACCCTAAGATCCTAACAAATAAGAATTTGTATGCCTCTAGTATGTCTAAATTCCAAAAACTAATTTTTCCGCAAAGTTCTTTTAAGCAAAACTAAAATGAAACCTAATGAACACATAAGACATTTAACTTTGAATAGAAGTACTCAAATTCACAAAACAAGCTCAATCAGTTGGTATATCAAGCATATTAAGTATTCCAGAAAATTCAAACAAAAACACCTGAGAAGAAGATTCAAGCGATGGTAAAGCACAAGACAGTCTTCGATTCTCGCAACTGAACTAGTCCAGCAACTCCTTAAGTTTCGATAACACCTCTTGATTTCGCTTCGGCGTGTCAATTGATCGCTTTTCGAATCTGGGTATTAGATAAGCCCTAATCCCGAATTCATAGTCGCTCTATGTTTTGATAGGCGCGGGTCAAAAGGACGTAACGTTGAGAACACGAAAGCGTTTCTACAAGACTTCAAAATCCATTCACCGCGCCTGATCAAAACGCAGCGAAGCTTGTCGTTTTGGTATTTCTAAGCCTAAAGAAGAACTTTGCATGTTCAATTTCCCCTGGTTTGAATAAATGTATATCTTTAGAGCAGCACTCAAATGAATATTTACATTGACAAATTCTTTTGTCAAGCAATCTACAAAAAACATGTCAGCCTGTAGTTAATGAAAATGTCTGCCTTCACCTGCGATGACCTCCCTGAACAGCTCTCTCTGGTGATCTCACCTCTAGTTTTGCTGGAACATCTTTTGTCCTAGAGCTTGCATTCGTTGAGGTTGGAATCATGTACCATCCGACGGTGAGACATATCACTGCTCCCGCTCTTCCAAACATTATAAGGAGTATCAAGATCAGTATCACCGCAACAAGCAGCGTTAGCAATGGCCTTTGTCTTATTCCATCTGCATAATTTAAATATTCAGACATCAGCAAGCTCTTCGATCTTTTACTTTCTGCCTTGTGCATCGGAGCTGGTGCATAAGGCTCAACAATTTTTGTAGTTGCCTTTGTGAATTGGGGTTTTTTCATTTCTGACTTTTGCGCTGGCCGTGGTGCATGAGGCTTGGTGATCTTACACAATTCTTCGATGTGTTGGGATTTCTTGGAACTGTTTTTATCTGCTTTGTCCTTCTTTTTTAGAATGACGGGCTTGCAGACATCTGATCCAGAAAAGTTGAACCAGACGTATATATCATCAGAATTCTCTAGTTTGCGCATAGATCCTCTGCCGCTTCTCCTTAAGCTCAGCCACCAAGGATGAAAACTTGTCTAGTCCCCGCGTTGCATAAGGATTTTTCCTGTTCTTGCACGATTTCTTTGCCCTATTACCCGGGCACAAATCCAACTCATTGTCTAAGTTATGAATGGCGCGACTTCCACAGATCAACATCTATGTACTAATATCGTCGAAAAGGAGTCTTGATTTGGTTGAGACGTGAGGACTTTAATTGCAAGGTTTTATTTATAAGGAGGTCTTTATAAGATGAAGGAATCTATGAATAAGTCCAGTCAGTTTGAGATGTGATAAGAAAAGGGTTTAAAAACGACATGGAAGTTTCTGAGTTAGTGATTGACTTTTAGCTGCTTGGAGATGAAGGCAGGTTGATGAGCCTGAGCTCACAGTTTGATTAGTTTCTTTATTTAATGAGTTTACTTGAATTGGTTTTCCTGAATTGGTCAAATGAAACTACATGTGACAAACATTAATTGTTTTGAATGATTTTCCAACTTGAATAAATTAATTAGGAGAATGGATGCAGTTTTAATCATAAGATTTAATAAATTAGAAATCCCTGGTTAAAATAATACAACTTGGCGAACACTCTTAAAGTATGTGTTGGATCGTAGGTTAGCGTTCCCTCCGAGGTAACTCAGTTATGGGTTCCCTGAGAGGGTTTGCAGTTAACAGTTAACGCAGCGGAATTAAATTAAATAAAAACTGAAAGTAACGACTCACGATTTATAGTGGAAACCACAATAGCCAACCAGACTACTGCGTAAAACCACTACCTTCCGGAGAAGGGTTTGAATGCGTATGACGCTTCTTTAAGGTATGCTTGTTTGACTATTACAACGTACTATCTATCGCCTACAACGACTAGATACAATACTTGCAACTCGTAAACTCAACCTCACAAAGCTCACACCACACTAACTCTCGAACAACTTTCTCAGCAACGTGCACGACGATCTAGCTCAAAGAAATCTCTTCTCCTCTTGCTCTCGGATCTCGCGCAGAGGCTTCAAAGCCGTCGGATTCTCTCTTTTATACTTCTCGTATTAGGTCTGCTTTCTCTCTTCAATCAGATTCTTCTTTCTTAATTTGTCTCTTCATAAATTTGCTTTCCATGTTTGTTGTGCAATTAATGCTTGCAAGATCTCCTTCTTTAATGCTGCCTTCTAAATCGGCGCTGCTATCTTTTGTCCTACATTCTTTTTGATTTCTTCATTCCTTCTTTGGCAAAGTAGGACTTTTTAATTTGCTACCTGCATATCACATTAAATCTCAAAGCCATATTAGTCCTTAGTGTTTGTCATCCATCAAAACTAAGGCCCAACAATATTCCCCCTTTTTGGATGACAAACCACTATCACAGATAAGCAATAAACAATGAGTAATAATCTGAATCAGCATAGACAGTCAAAAC